>PVIU01002175.1:32315-181389 GCA_004026605.1 Ondatra zibethicus | reverse complement strand
GGAGGGCAGCTGGTGACCTGGCTCTGGGACCCTCCCTCTGTTTAGGGGAATGCAGCAGCGGGATCTGTGACGCCGCCTCCTGCATCAACGGAGGAACCTGTGCAGCCATCAAAGCCGACTCTTACATCTGCCTCTGTCCGCTGGGATTCAGAGGTCGACACTGTGAAGATGGTGAGATGGGGGCGGGGCTGGCTGTGTTGACGCAAGTGGATGTAACTTTCCTTCAGTGCCCAGTCAGCAAAGTCCTGCATATTCTTAAGGGATCCAGGTTGCTTTGCTGGGAGGGATTGGAGACTATCAGAGGGCCAGAGATTTAAACCAAACACAGATATGCTCCTTTTAATAAGCTAAGCATGAGCTGGCTCCTCCGGCCTTTCTGAGGCACCTGCTTTGTGTAAGACTTAAGTGTACTAAAATCTCATGCTCTTTATAATATCTGACAATTTCCAAGAAAATATTGGCAAAGTGTATGCACAAATCAATAACATGATAAGACAACTGTGTTCTTGTGTTTACTTCTCTCCTCTGACCTGATGATTTAGCCCGTCTTTCTATACTGTATCATGTATGCAGACATGTCTGTATAATGCATGTAATGTACAACCACATACAGTATGGACATACAAACATTCGGAAATAATAACTGAGAGTTTTAAAGATTTTGATGAAGAAAAGGCATGAAGGCTTGAACTTGCATTAATTTTTCCAGAAATCAAAAATTAAAAACAGGGCTGGAGAGATGGCTCAGCGGTTAAGAGCACTGACTGCTTTTCCAGAGGTCCTGAGTTCAATTCCCAGCAACCATGTGGTGGCTCACAACCACCTATAATGAGATCTGGTACCCTCGTCTGGCCTACAGGCAGGATACTGTATAAATAAATAAATCTTTAAAAAAAATAAAATAAAAACAAAAGAGAGTAAAATTGGAACTAAGATTATAAAAGTAGTCAAATTTGTCTATGAATGACTCAGGTTTGAAACTAAGATACTACACAGGGGAAAATATTTTCACTATCTCCTCAAATCTCAAGTCTGTGGAAGAGTGTAGCTGAGCCAGGACTGGCCCGGAACATCTCGGGTTCTTTAACCTCACACAAGAGGGGCTGATTCTTGCCCACCTGCTGTGTCACCTCAGGTCATTGGTGTTAGGGGTTGTTCTGCTCCATGAAGTCATACAGGGAACAGAGTCTCCACCCCTCAGAATCTTTTATCTAGAAGAGATAAGCACAGGGAAGGAAGAAAGTTTTAAGGACAAGACTACACCCCATACTCCACTGGCATAACTCAGCCATACCACCTACTACCCACAGGGCAACTGGGAGATGTAGACAAGTCCCTGCCCAGGAAGAAAACAGCACAGCCCCATGCAGTTCACTAGCTGGTCTCGGCCACACTGGGATCTCTAACACTTTGCTTGTCTCTTCAGCATTTGCCCTGAGCATCCCTCAGTTCAGAGAGTCGCTGAGGTCCTATGCTGCCACACCCTGGCCCCTGGAGCCCCAGCATTACCTTTCTTTCACGGAGTTCGAGATCACATTTCGGCCAGACTCAGCAGATGGTGTCCTCCTGTACAGCTACGACACGGGCAGCAAGGACTTCCTGTCCATCAATATGGCTGGGGGCCACGTGGAATTCCGCTTCGACTGTGGTTCGGGGACTGGAGTTCTCAGGTGAGGGCCAAAGTCTTGTGCAACTTCCTCCTCTCCAGAGCCACAGCCACCATGACTATGACCACTAAATTGCTACCCACCCACTCTCTTCCTGTTTTCTCTTTGCCAGCATCTGTGGTCCATGGACGCCTGCCCTGCTTATGACTATGCCAGACCACCTGTAGACTGTATACTCATTCTCTCTCTCTCTGTCTCTCTCCCTCTCCCATTTCACACACACCCTTTCTTCCTTTTTTCCCTACCCCCTTCTTCCCTCCTTCCTTCCTTTCACCAAATACCTATCGAACACGTATTAATTCCGAACTTCAGATTATGGAAAATGGGCTTGCTTCCGTGAGAGCAATCTGCCTCCATTTCCCCCGAGGACATGCAGTACCATCAGTGGCCAGCCACTCAGGGAACTATAACCAATCCTCACCTTACACAGAGCAGCGTATGTTGGGCACTCAGCAAATAAATGTTGACTCTGAAAAAGTATTCATAGGGGCTGGAGAGAGATGATGCGGTCATTAAAGTGCTTGTGGCAACAGAATGGGGACCTGAGGTCAGATCCCCAGCACTCATGTCAAAAGCCGGGAGCAATGGTGCACATCTGCAAGTTCAACACTCGGGAGCAAACGGGCCGACCCTCAGAGCCCACTAGCCAGCCGTTCTAGCCGAATCAGTGGACTCCATGTTCAGTGAGAAACCCTGTCTCCTTGAGAAGCACACCTGACATCAACCTCTGGCCTCAGTGTACACATGCGTGGGCATACACACACACACACACACGTGCACACACGATGCATCATGCATGTGTGTGCACCAGAAAGATCAAATTACAACGTTCCTCTTGAGTTATTTCCCTGATTGACTTACAACTTGTCTTATATGCCCACTTCCTATGCAGGAACCTAACCACAACCCCTCCACAAATGCTGGGGCAGGACATAGAATGAGGGTTTCCTTAGTGTGACAGTGGAGGGGACTTCTAAAGCATTTGATCATCCTTGCTAAACTGGCTGGAGCAGCCAAAACTTTCATCTTGCTATCTAGTCTGAATACCTTTAAAGATCCATTGTTCCTCTACAGTGGTTCCAAGGCCTTTGGAGACCATTGGAGACTTGTTTGGAAGATGGAAATGTTTTTCTTGTTCATGTCTCCCTATTTAAAAAATAATTATTTGTGCTTTATTTATTTTAAAAATATGAATTTATTTTTCTTTATTCTTGAGAATTTTATGCATATAATCAGTGAAATATAACCATTATCCTGTTTACACCTTCAGTTCTTCCTAACACATTTCCTTCCCAATTTCCTATCTTTTTTTTTAATAACCCACTAAGTCCGGTTAGAGCTACCTATATATTTGTGGGTGTGGGGTCATCTTCTGGGTCCTGGGAATCCTATCAGTGGCCACACCCTACAAAAGGAATGATTCTCCCTCTCCCAACAACTGCCAACTGCCAAGAGCGCCTCGATAAGGCTTGAGAGTTGGAGCTAACTTCCACATCTTGGCCAGCATTTTGCTGGCTTGATCTTGTGCAGGTAACGGCAGCTTCTGTGAGCTGACACTTGTCACAGCCCCATAAAGTCCAGAGACAACATACTATAGCTTGCAGTCTTCCCTGGCCTCTGGCTCTTACATTCTTTCTGCCTCCTCTTCTTTACTGACCCCTGAGCCTTGGTGGCAAGGGTGGATGAGAGGGGGTGGGAAGGATAGAGTTGTCCTGCTTAGGCTAATCACTTAGTATCTTAGTCTCAGCATTTTGTCCAGGTGTGCATCTTTCTGTAGACATCTGCACACAGCAGAAAGAAGTTATCCTGGCTGGTGTTGAGAGCAACCCAGGTCTGTGGGTGTGAACATAAATATTTACATGTCGTCAGTTTGACAGCATGGCCTCTTACTATGCTTCTTGTAACAGTACTTTTAACCTTCAAGCTCCAGGGCCCCTAATCCAATACAGAGGTCACCACTGCTATGTTTGTCTAATTCTTTTTTTGGAAAGTGCCTGGGACTTTGCTTAAACCCTGGCACAGGCTTTCAGTCCGCTGTTACTTCCAAGGAAATTGCGGCTGTCCTCAGTGGTTGTTCATGTTGCTGGCCTGGCATTTTTAGAAGTGTGGGGTGAAGATATTAGCACTACTCATTGCCCTCAACTGATGACTACTTTTTACGGCTGACGGGAAATGCCGTCTCTATTAAGTTTCAACTGTTAGTCAAAGGAATATTTTTTTTGTCCTTGTGGTTGAGTTTCTGCATCAGTTGACACCTCCCACCCAGGGGAAGGGACACACATTTTTCCCCTCTGGCTATGTAAAGCATCCTATATCTCAAGACAACTTTTGTGGTTATTTAATTGATTCAATTTACATATGATTATGCAAAGAAGCATAAGCAATTCACTTAGAAGTATATGTCAAGTTTAGAGGGGCTGACACCTTGATAATCACCTTGCACTTTGAATCACCCCTTCAGGGTAAAGAGTGACCTCAAGATCTGGAGGCACAGGCATGCCTCACACTCTCTCAGAACACTTGCCCTTCCCACCTGCCCCCCTGTAGTAGCAGATTCCAGTTTGGGGTCACTAGCAGCTAGATCCTAAGATGTCCAACATTTCTTTTTCATATGTCTATGCCAATTTTTAATAAGAAGTATTTTAGGTTATTTTTACATGTGAGTTATCCTTTTCCTTCCTGTCAGGGAAGGTGATTAGAGGGAAAAATTCTTGGCTCCTGAGTGATCATAAGACAAGACTTACCAGAGATCAAGCCTCCTGTCCCACCTCTGTTCCATGCAACTTGACAGCAAGGCTCACTATTAGTATTTCACATGCCTCGTGGGGAGTTATTTATTTTGAAAACTGTTTCAAAGAATCCCCCGCTTAATTAAGGAAACTTGGTGAGAGCCTGAAGCATAGGAAATTATGGAATTGGCCAAGTCATTTTCATTTTAGGAAAAGGGTATTGTGGTCAAAATCATTATGAGCTTGATTCGAGCATCAAGACAATTGGAATGAGCTCTCAATGACTGGGATCAATATAACCGTGCAGAAGACGGTGTCGGATTGACAGCCAGTGACCTCTGCAGGACAGGAACATGACAAGTGTGTGGTTAGTCATTATGGAAATAGACCACTTAAAAAGGCCTGCTTGTTTCTTTATTGCATATTGATTTAGCCGAGGTGATTAAATTCTAATTGCTAAGGACAAATCACAAAAGCATTTGCCTGAGCAGAGGAATCAAATTAGGGGGTGCTGACCCTTTAATAATCATGCCATTGGTATTCTCCATCGTTTTCTAAAGATGATACAGGAGCAAAAAGTAATTGGGAGGTTCGGTAAAGGCCAGGAGCTAGACATAGTTAGAAACAGAAATGCATTGATTATGTTCTTTCTGCACACCTCACTCTCAAAAGCAACTTGTGAAACTCCTGCAAGTAACATTTTGGCATCAAGTGCGCCAACCTTGACTTAGTAACTGAACTTTTAAGGTCATCTGAATCCCAGACAAAGCACCAGTGAACACAGACTCTGCTTCTCCTTGTCCTGAACCTTTGTGTGTTGCTCTAATAGACCATGGGGAACAGGAGGAGTTTGTGAAAAGCAGAAACTTACGACTCCCATTTATGGGACCTAGGAAATCCAAGGTCAAATAACGTGCATCCTGGCAAGGGCCTTTTTATGTCACCCAAAGGGAGAAGAGAGATGACTATGAGGACACATCTGGATGAGTATACAGGAAGAAAGGGACTGAAATCTTTTATGAAAAAGCCCAAATGATCATGACGTCAATCTGCTCCTGAGGCAAAGACCATATTACCTCAGTAGTCTTCTCTCAAAGTTTATAACTCTCCATGTTGCATTGAGGAGTAAGATTTTTGACACATGATCTTTGGGGACATTTGCAAACCAGAGCATTTTTTTCACCAATATTCTATCACGAAAAATTTCAAATGAGCCAAGGGTGACGGTGCACAGCTCTAATCCTAGCATACAAGAGGCAGAGGCAGGCAGAACTCTCTGAGTAGGAGGCCAGCCTGGTGTCCACAGCCAAGTTCCGGGTCAGTCAGATTTACATAGTGAGACCTTGTCTCAAAACCAGACAGGGGACTGACAAGGTGGATCAGCTGGAAAACATGCTTGCTGCGTGTCCCAGTTTGCTTTCTATTGCTGTGACACAACCCCATGGTCCAAAACAACTTGTAGAGGAAAAGGTTGATCTGCCTTACTCTGCCAACGTCACAGTCGTTCACTGAAGGAAGTCAGATGATCTGCTCATCTCTACTAGGATTTGATTCCTTTTCTGTAACCATAAGCCAAAATGAGCCCCCCCTCTGGCAAGTTGCTTCTTGACCTTGAACACAGCAGCCGGAAAAGTAACTAATACAGGTGGGTGCCTATGGGTGGCGTCTATCCCATCACAGCTGCACTGATGGAATGGTGGTGGCTCACACCCATGACATGCTGACTCACGTGCAGTTTCCATCTCTATTAGTTAGGAGTCTCCAGAGAAACAGAACTGACATGGGATGTCCTTCTGTACATTGAGAATTGTGTTGCTTTTATTGGTTGATGAATAAAGCTACTTTGGCCTATGGCAGGGCAGAATATAACTAGGTGGGAAAGTCCAACTGAATACAGGGAGAAAGAAGGTGGGGTCAAGAGAGATACCAGCAGCTGCCCGAGGATTAAGAGGCCAGAGCATTATCAAGTAAGCCATGGGCCATGTGGCAATACTCAAATTAATAGAATGGGTTAATTTTAATGCAAGAGACAGTCAGTAATAAGCCTGAACTATCGGCCAAACAATTATAATTACTATTAAGCCTTTTGAGTGATTATTTAGAAACAGCTATAGGAACTGGCAGGCAGGACAGAAAAGCCTCCAGAACCAATGGGGAAACAGATAGAAACACAGGAAAACATTTGTCTGGTGAGATTAGCTCTTATGATTATGGGACTGAGGCAATCCACAGTTTTCTTCAGGGAGGCTAGAAGCCAAGAAAAATGTCTATGATGTAGATCTTCCCAGGCCTACAGGTGAATCCATGGTACAAGTTGTAGTCTGAGTCCAAAGGGCCAAGAGCCAGGACATACAAGTTCTGATCCATGTCTCAAGAACCAGGAGTGGTGCTACTGTCCAAGGACAGGATAAGGTGGATGCCCAAGCTCCGGCAAAGGGAGAAAGTCCCACTTTTCCTGTCTTTTCATTCTGTTCAACCCCACAACAGATTAGATAATGTGCATGTGCATTGGTGAAGGCTGTCTTCTTTGCTCAGTTCATCAATTCAAAGGCTTATCTCTCATAAACCCCTCATAGAGACACCCCAAATAATACTGTACCAGTCAGCCAGGTTTCCTCATTTCATCAAGTGCACACAGAATGTCAACATCACATCTTTCTTTGACAGGAGTGAGGATCCCCTCACCCTCGGCCAATGGCATGAGCTACGTGTATCTCGCACAGCGAAGAATGGTATCTTACAGGTGGACAAGCAGAAGGTAGTGGAGGGGATGGCAGAGGTAAGGACACACTTGTCTCTTTCAATGGTTGATGTGGACCAGACCATTGTTTTCCATTGATGTTGGAAAAAAAAAAGTAGCATGAAGGAGGCTGCTAAGTGGGCTTGCCACCAAGGCTGGTGACCTATTTGATTCCCAGAATCCACAGGGCAGGAGAGAATTAGCTCCTGCAAGTTGTTCTCTGACCTTGACACATGTGCTGTAGTATATCATGTAGATAAACACACACACACACACACTAACATATGAACAAGTGTTTTTCTTAAAACAACATCATGTAGCATCTGAGTATATAGATTCTAGTCTGAGGCTGAAATCCCAGCTCTCTATTAGACAATTACAGTTCTATTCTGCCACCATGAACAGGAATGACAATAGCAATGCTGACCTCACAGGGCTATTATAAACCTGTGAGTTATACTTTGTTAATAATTGGCAACCAGGGCACTTTTAAGAACTCTCCTTTCACACATACCCCCCTCCGCCTCTACCACGGCCCTTGCCATCTATATGATGTGGTGACTGAGATCACAGACCCAGTGTAGGGCTGACATGCTTGACAAGAGCATGCTGCAAAACAAGACTCCTGAGCTTCCAAATCCAGCTTCACTGCTCACCAGCGGGGTGAGCTCAGGCTGGTCATGTGACTGCTGAGCTTATGTTTTCATTGGCACCATTATCCTCATATCAATGGAGACAATCCTGACGATGATAGCACGCATCAGCGAGTCATTAGGAGAATCACATAAGCAAATCACAGCCGCATCCAGCACACAGTCAGGTTTATGACGCTTCCCTTGCCCATCTCATTATTTAATACTGTGCTACTATAGACTCAAGGGCACAGAATTTCCACTGTAATTGATTTTATTTCCAAGTTCATATTCAAAGAAAAACATTTTTTAAGGAGGGCAATTTGCATAAAACGAAAGGCTACCGCCTCCCTTCCTTGGGTGTGAGGAGGGATGGTTGTCAAAAGCCAAAATCTCACCCTGTTAACTGGATACAATGGGACTCAAAGTCCTTTCAGAGCCTTGAGTTTGACTTGAAGAACAGTCTGCTATTGACTCCACAGCCTTCTTCCTGTCCTCTGATAACTCATCTCAACTCTGGGGTCAAAGACAAGGGAGAAATGCTTGTTAGTGTGTGATGCCAGCTTCGGCTATAACAAATTTTCTCTCAGGCCACAAGGATTCCCAAGGACTCCAAATCCCACTGCCAAAAGCAAACAATGCCGTCAGCACCAGTGGAGACCATGTATCTCTGAGGTCCTTTGGCCATTGGGCTAACCTGCAAAGATGTAATTGACCCCATGTGTCCTTGCAGCACAGCAACTGGGGCACAGGTCCTCAAGCACCACACCCTGATGATCTTATCACAGCTTCCTGCTGCAATCAGTGTGTTCTCGTAGTTCACAGCCATGTCTGAAATTTCTGCAGAATGGCCTCTTAATGTAGACAACAAGCGGCCATTATGTGTTGACCAAATCTTTACCAAACAATCATCTGACCCTGTAAAATTCTATGTCCTGTCCTATCAAATGCTACACAGTACACAGCAGACAGATGTCCGAGAATCCTCCTGTGCATCTTTATATGTGCTGCCTTCGTGACCTTGCATTGAATTAAGAACTGTAAGGGGCTGGGGCTTAGCTCACTGGTAATGTCCTAGCCTAGCATGGACCAGGCTTAGGTTCCATGTCCTTGCTAACGGAGTCAGGCCCTGTAGGTACCCTAGAGGCAAGTGGAACATGGTCCTCTATGATTATCTGTCTCTTTTTCTTCACCCCTGATAAGATCCCCGATCCATTCTCCTCCCTCTGACTAACGATCTTCCTAAGACACTTAGCCCTCTCTTGCTTCAGACTTCTTGTTGCCTTTTGGGTCAAGTTCAAAGTCTTGGTTCAAAAAACATGGTTTCTGAGGTCCTACACTGCCTGGTCCTCCCAGCTCTGGGTTATACTTATAGACCCTCCAACCCTGACTTCTTCCAGTCTAAAGTGGCCGCTCTTCCTTGGTCAGCTCTTCTATCTCAGGTCCAGAGTGAGATAAGAAGCTTCCCCATCCTCAGGTATTCTAATAGGAACACGGACATCCTCACCTGCTCTGGTGCTAGCTGCCAATGGACTTGCCCATATTTCCCATTAGTATAAACCCACAGAATGCAAGTACTGGTCTTTCCTACAGCATTTAATACAGCATTTAATCTCTTGAGCTGAGTATGTAGATGCCTAATAATGTTTGTTAAGTGGATTAATTGTACTGCTATTTGTATTTCTTTTTAGCATAAGCACAATGTCTTTTAAAATAATGATTTATGTGTGTGAGTATCTGAGTCTGTGTGAGAATATGTGTGCCTATATGTGTGCACACATCTATGTGGGGGGGGGCAGTCAGAAGAGGGTGTTGGAGCCCCCAGAGGCATTTGTGAAATACCTACCTTGTTACATAGGTGCTACGGTTTGAATTCTGTTTCTGATTACTCAGCAAGCACTCTTAACCAGAGCCATCTCTACAACTTCAAAAATAATATCTTGTGCTTCCTCAAGTATTTTGATGCCCAATGATATCAGATATTGGCTTATTTCTGTTATCTTTCAATAACTTCGCATATTGTTCATGGCATATGTTGGGCATAGATACTAACTGTTATGACAGTGTTGGGCTCCTCAAGACCTGGGAGGATGGAAAAACTTCTTTGCTCTTTACATTTATTTGATCATAAGAACCCTACTCTATGCCTTCCTTTTGTCCTTTGTCTTGGAGAGGTTCTATCCATTCCATTACCAAATAGAGCAGTAGGCACATATTGGAATGCTGATACTGTATTTAACTCTGCACAAAGTCTAACTAAAGAGAATCCCAGCCTTCAGAACAAGCTAGACCATTACCCACAACCCCAGAGCATCATCTTTTTATAACAAAGGGTTAGTTCTCACCCATGCATATGGCCACCAACGGCTCACTACAGCTTCTACTTAGGAGCTAAACTGAAAGCAGGAGAGGGAATAAACAGTATAGAGACCCACTCCCAAGTTCTGAAATCTTCTGCCCAGAGAGGGTCATTACTTTTCTGCTCCACGGTCCCATCTGAGCTCTACCAATTGGAGGCAGTTTTCCTGAGGGTGGAGTACTGCTCCTCAAAGTAGCTCTGCTCATCAATGGACAGTGATGTGGTCTCTGCATGCATTGTGATGCACCTGGAATTCAGTTATTATATTATGATCCTGTTTGCACACAAAAGAAACTGAGCCCCAAGGCATCTAGGAAACTTCCTGGCATCCAAGTACCACACAAAACAATGTGCAGCCGGGTTGCTATGATGGCTCTTGAGGCTGCTGTCACCATCTATCCTAAAGTTAGTCTGTGACTCGCTGGTTTTTGTGCCTTGGCAGGGAGGCTTCACCCAGATTAAGTGCAATACGGATATTTTTATTGGTGGAGTCCCAAACTACGATGATGTCAAGAAGAACTCGGGCATCCTTCATCCATTCAGTGGAAGCATCCAGAAGGTACAGCTTCACTTCCTCGTCACTCTTATTGTACACAGTGTTAAGGGCTGCAACCAGCGTTATCTGCTGCGCCTCAGAAAGATGGTTTGAGAAATGCTGAAATGGATACAGTTTTATTGTTTAATACGTACGATCCAGTTTTCCACATACCTGTTCCTGGGTTTCTGTTCAGTATAGAGAGATTCTAGGAAGTCAAGGTGATGTTTTTTCAGCGGAATTTCCCCAACTTTTCTAGGGCTATGAGGACAAATTCAGCTTAGGCTGTTCTCTGAGTTAGCTTGTTCCACGTGAGAGCCAGCTGCTATTCCCATGAGCAGTTGTTGCTTGTCAGTCATACAGTGGAGCTCTGAGATTACAGAGACATGCTCCAGAACGGTGATGACAAAAGAATGGTTTGGCTAGTGGAAGATGCTGACCCAATTCCCACATATCTTCCTATTCCTTCTCTTGGGGATGCTCGAGACCCCTCAGGTCATGAGGATGTATTCTATTGGCTACAGAAATGCGGACTGACTCAGAGCCCAGACTTGCAGGGTGGCCAGCACTAAAGAAAAGTGAGTTTTGACCCTTGGTTAGCCTCGTTGTGTTTCCCTTTTGTGATGAAGGGTGGCATGGGGACTGAGGCAGGACCCATGACAAAGCATGAGAGTAAAAGACTAAGAGAAAATCCTACCGTAATCTGAAGATTGTGCTCTGGAAAGGCCTCTGGTGTGTGTCCTTACATCTCAGTGCTGGTTCAGGGAAAGCCCAGCCAGCATCTGCCTGTGCTCACATGCCCTTTTGTTGCTGAACCACAATATCACTGGCATCTCGAATCAGACTTTGGTTCCCTACAAGAAGCACTTGGTCACATTTGCACAGTTTTGAGATGTGAAAAAGCTCACCCACATGCCCTCCCTTCTCCAGCTTTGCCTCTGGATCACGGGGCACACAGCCCTTCCCTCCTGCCCTCTAGAAGGCTACCTTTCCTTTCCTGGGACTGAGTTACTGGCTGTGCCACAGCCGGAGGGAGACAAGTGCCAGGTTTGTGCTGGCTGGAGCACATACTGCTGGATTTTGTATTTTCCACCTGCAGCATGAAACGGGGAGATTAGGGAAGGGTCAGGGTCCTCGCTAGTGGCTTCTCAGATTCAGGACCTGGAGAGGTTTCCTTCCAACCTTGCAACACTCTTCAAGAGTGAAGTACATCTTTGGAAAAGAAGGCAGATTTCTAGTATGAAACATCTCTGCTAGGCAGCACCCCAGGCAACGGGGGGGGGTCCCCAGGGTACCTCTGTGTCTCTCAGTGTTGCAAAGCTAGCAGCAGCAGCTCCCTGGACATGGGCATTCTGCATGCTAAGTTAAGGGCTAAAGAGTTAGGAGGAGTAAGTCACCCAGTAGCAGTCTCCAGGAATATATTATTACTTTGCCTAGAGCCATTTGCCAGGAAAGAAGGAGCTGGGCTCCCCGCCTCAGGAAGTACATGCGCAGTGGAGCAAAGGGAGATCCTGAGTTCTGCTGCAGTTCTGTAGAGGGTGTGGAGAGGGAGGGAACTCAGGAGAAGACAGACAAGGGCAGTGGGAGAGTTCGTGAGGCCTGGGTTCTATGTAGGTGACATCACACAGTGTATGGAGAAAGTATACAAGGAAGCTGGCTTACAGGAATATGAGTGAGAGGTCACTTACAGCCGCAGAAGTCATTCAAAAACAACTGCATCACCAAAGCCTACCACCATGGGTGACAACTCACCAGTCAGAAGAAAGCTGCAGTACATAGCACCACCTACAGGTGGCGCAACAGGTTGGAATTTCCTTTCCCAGAGACTCCCAGTCCCATCCTCTCCTATGTAGTCAGTCTGTCTGGTCTCTGCTTCTTCCAGATTACTGGCCACCTCCGTCTCGTCTCTTTCAGGCTGCTAGGCCTAGACATCTCCCAAGCAGCTCAGCCTGAGAATCTTCTTTGTAGCTTGGCTTGTCTGTCCCTCAGCAGGCTTTACTGTTTAGATACTCTCCAGAGGAAGAGCTCTAGGAAATCTGGTCAGTTTCAAGGAGTTCCTGAAGCTGTTTTGAGTTGTTTACTTCTTGTCTTAAGGAGTGTCCCTGCAGAGTGAAATGCTGTCATTTCTGAGGTCACTGATCACCAGAGAGGGCTCCCTTCTGCGGCTTCCCCCAGGTGTAGAACTCAACCCTTCAGCTCCCCTTCATCTGAAGGACCGCCAGATTAGCATGGAGATTTTCTTCCTGGTTAACCTCCATCATTATGTGTAGCTCGGGCTGGTAAGCAGCAAGTTTGTTTTCCCCAGTCTTGATTTCTCTCTGTTTCTGTATCCTAAGATCATCCTGAATGACCGGACCATCCATGTGAAGCATGACTTTACATCGGGAGTGAATGTGGAGAATGCAGCCCACCCCTGTGTGGGGAACCCCTGTGCCCACGGGGGCAGCTGTCGGCCCAGGAAGGAGGGTTATGAGTGTGACTGCCCCTTGGGCTTCGAGGGCATGAACTGCCAGAAAGGTACATTTGGGGTCTTCATGTAGCTTCCTGGAGGGCATAGAGGCCACAAACTGAATTATGGGGACCACTCTAGTTTCTTTTCTCCCCACAGTACTGAGCCATGAAGCCAGAACCTCACACACATTCGGCAAACACTCTGTCACTGAAATGCATGCCTAGCCCTTTTTGTAGTTTTATATTTTGAAAGAATGTCTCACTAACTTTCCCAGCTATTCTAGAGTCCAGATAGGCCTTGAATTTACAATCTACCACCTCAACCTCCCAAGATGCTGGCATTACAGTCCCATATCACCAGGTATGGTGAGAATAGTACTCTTGAAGGAGAATTGATAATACAGGTGCTGGTCATTTTGATCAGCAACTTCAGCAACGTATCAGGTAACTATTACATCGTATAAGCTACTATAATTGCTTAATGAGAATTCAGTCCTAAAGTAACTCTGTAAGAGTAGGTAAAGGGCCTGTCCAACGCCTACCCTGACCCTTCCCTAAGAATCTTCTCATAGGCTTTTTTCCAAAAGGTTAACACAACAAGGACTCAAGGATTTGTACTTTTGAGCTACTCCAAGAGCATCCTGGCCAAGGAATGCCTTTGCTTATGTCCTGAGAAACCTTTGGAATCTGTAAAGAGAAATGTACCCAAATGTAGAAAAATATGAACAATGCATTAGTTCTCCAAGCTAAAGTATGCACAACCTTCTGTCCAGTGCTCTATTCCATGCTATTGAACCCGTCTGGGTCCCAAATGTTCTCATTCACCAGGGACTGCAGTGCCAACTATATGAGGCAATGTGTAGAAACATTGCGAAGGCTTCCTGCTGATTGTCACCCTGATGCTAGCCACGGTTATCATTGATGAGAGAAATAAGCTTCCGAGCAGGTTCTGTGAGCTTCCATTATGGCTCTGTCTGAAAGGTTGGAAGGGCCACAAACTACAGACCCTGCTTGACCCTTCCTATACCACTACTTAAGGGAAGCAGAAGCCTTGGTCTTCTGTACCTGTCCATATATGCCATATTCTGGGTCATGCAGACCATCTCATTTCTAGTGTCAGAAGGGCCCGCCTGCGCCAGAGCTGTTATTGACTGAAGCAAACAGGCCTGAAAGAAATTAGTCATTGAACCTGTGAAAGCCCTGTGCTTGCTTTCTCATGTTTTCACTGTTACAGATGTCTGATTTCTACCAAAAGAAGAAAACTCTAAATTTTACAGGTAGATATTTTGTACATGGGAACGTCAAGGAATTATTTACAGCAGTTGTGGAGAATATAAAAGGTGCCAATTTTCTAGTTAAACAGCTTAGTAGCATTTCTCACCTTTAAATGACTTCAGGAGTCTGTCTGACAGAGCCTGCCATCATGCTTTTTTTTTTAAAAAAGCAAATAAGAGTAAGTTTATGAATCTCAGATTCTAATTCTAACACACACATTGTTACGGAGCTGAGGATGATATTTGAAGAAGTGTCTACTTCAGGAGTGGCCTGTTCCTTTAGAAAACTGGGTTTGGAGTCAGGGCAAATGGCTCAGTTGGTAAAGGGCTTGCTCTGTAAACATAAAGACCTGAGTTCTGCTCCCCAGCACCCATGTAAAAAGCCTGGTATGACACCATGTGTGTTAAAATGCTAGGACTTAGAACATGGGGACAGGAAACTACTGAGGCTTGACAGCCTTGTGCAATTGACGAGCTCCAGCTTCAGTGAGAGGTCCTGTCTCAGAAATAATGAATACGCCGGGCGGCGGTGGCGCACACCTTTAATCCCAGCACTCGGGAGGCAGAGGCAGATGGATCTCTGTGAGTTCGAGACCAGCCTGGTCTACGGAGAGAGTTCCAGGACAGGCTCCAAAGCCACAGAGAAACCCTGTCTCAAAAAACCAACCAAACAAACAAACAAAAAACACAAAATAGTAAATAAATAAATGGTTGCAAGTGACTGAGAAAGACACCTAATGTCAGCTGCTGTCTTCCACATACAAATACAGACGTGTGCACATATCAGCATGAACTCTTAGATATGTATATACTGTGTGTGCATAAACACCCCCCCACACACACACAGAAGAACACAGCTTGAATTTGGGGCTTATTCTTCAGTGTTGACCCTAAGTCCGGAGGGTCACAATAGACTTATCAAGCCTGCTTCTGACACTAATAGTCTGAATATAAGGTCTGGGCTTATATGAGTACTCAGCTTTTGGGGGTTGAAAAAAAGGAAAGGGCAGGTTATGCTCTTGTTAGCCTGTGTCCTGATACAGATATTGTCTGGATCAGGTATAATGTGTTCACCTAGTGGCTCTGAGACTCCAGGCTCATGGCCAGTAAGAAACAGATCTCACCAACACGGCAGGGCAGACCTCAGCAAGAACCTGGGCTCCTGCAAGATCTGAGGGAGTGGGCCATGGCTCTTTCCCGGCAAAGCAGGCTAGAAGCTGGTGAGCCCTCAGCTGCCCTGCACGTAGCTCTAGTATCCCCTCCAGCCCTGAAATGAAAATACTGCTTAGGAAATGGAAGCTTTGCAGATGCCAAGAAGGACCATATACGGGAGGTACTGCCCCATCCTGTATCTCCGCTCCCATGACAATGGCCTGGGAGGACTAAAGGGGCTCTGTGACAGTTTCTTCAGGTTGCAGTAGGCATGTAACTGTGGGTGGTAGCCTGGTGGCACTCCTTAGAGAGGGAAGACACTGTAAACCGGGCCATATCCAAAGCTTCAAAAACCCAGAAACCCTCTGCAGTTGTCAGGGAGAATACTGTGACATTTAGCAAGGTGATTCTTCTACATATCACTGCTGGGAACTTTTCAGAACTCATAATAAAACTAAACTTCAAAACACTCTCCACAGAAGCTTAACTAGTTTTGTTTTGTTTTGTTTTGTTTTTGTTTTTGTTTTTTTTTTTTGCCTATGAATTTCTTAGGCCTGGTCTTGATGCACCAGGCTGGCCTGGTACTCACTGTGTAGCCCATGATGACCCTGAATTGCTGGCTCTCCTGCCTCAGCTCCCCAAGCACTGTGGTTGCATGTATGCCCTCTGGTTTCACTATTTTTTTGTTGTTTGTTTAAGCAAGGAGCAGATTATATCATTAATATCCAGAACCAGATCTTACAAAAGCCACTCAAAGAACACTTCCTCCAAGAGGAAGGTGACTTTCTAGATCATTCCTCTGCTTCCTCTATACTCCTCAGGGCTGTACTCAGGACATCTGTCACTTCTCCTCGCCTTTCAATGTCGTAGGAAGATGGGGCAAGAAAAAGATTCCAAACCTGTGCAGGTCTGCAGATTACCATGGGGAGCACACACACACACACACACACACAGATGTACACAGATGCACACACGCATGCTCACACAACACACGTGCACACACACATTCAGCAGACATACTTTTTGTCCTCCCTGTGAGGTGGGAGAGGGCAGCACCAGTGCCTCCATAGCCTCTGAGAGGATCCAAGGGCCAAGGTTCCTCTATAGCATCTGTAGTTACACAGAATCCAGACCCCTAGTGTCAACCTCAGACTCCATGAACTATAAGAACTAGAATCATCTAGTTCTGCTCCAACCATCACCTCAGGCATCAACAAAAGCATAGGGTTAGACTTCATGGGTCTCCTCACCACGGATCTGAAGACTCTCTGTTTCAGAAATCTCTTCCCACCAAACTATAGCACCTCACGCAATACTATTATAGTGAGACCCTTTCTCATCTCAAGAGAGATGTCAGCAAGGCTGACCCCCAGGACATTGTTTCCACCATGGACCTTTCTTTGCTCTTGTCTGCATTCTCATCAATCTTCACCACAGAGCTTCTCAGTCCCTCCAGGTCCCTGTGCCTAAGCTGTCAGAATTTGAGAGCTCAGCCTTTTGAACTGCGTGGAAAGGTTTTCATGGTGACTGGTTTGTTCATGCCATTCCCCCTTCACAACCTCCCCAACACTTACAAACAAACGCTTTCACACGAACCAGACGGGAGCTGGGACCTGTGGTCAGATAAACTTGGATAAATCTGAGTTAAACAGTTAACCGCTGTTAATTCAACACAGTTCTTGTCTCAAAAGGAATGAGAGCTGGTTTATGTTAGAGCCAAATCTGAGTGGCATTACTCATGAATTCAGATTGCCTGGAATACAAATTCAGATCGCCTCCAATACCCCATTCCAATGTACTAATGATTTCCTGGGGTGTTTATAGTTATAGAAAGCAAAAGGTCAAGGCATTATGAAAATTCATTGGTGGGGACATCAGATAGGTGGGTGGGTTGCAGGAAAGCAGGGAAATTCATGGTAGAGGTCTCAGATGTGGTCTGGTGACATTCTCAGCTTCTGACTTGCTGAAAGATAGCGCTTTGTTAATGCATCCCAAGATTTCATGTGACAGTCCCACGAAGACTTTCGGTCAGACAGGGTAGACAATGGGTAGCAATTAAGGAGGCTAAAGATAGCACAAGACAATTTGGCTCTGAATTTGCAACATTTCAGTTGCCCACAGTCAAAAGTTGTGATCAGTCCTTAGCCTTGTAGAATCTTTTACATAGGGGTTTTGGGGGGGTGCTGCTTGTTTTTTTTAGGGGAACTTCAGTTCACACAGTTCTCTCTCTCTGGAACTTCTCAGAGGCTTTACTATATTTGAAGTGCCTCAGGAACAGAGGACACAGTGGTTTTTCTTGGGGCTCTCCTACCCCATAGCAAACAGCTCTCTCTCTCTCTCTCTCTCTCTCTCTCTCTCTCTCTCTCTCTCTCTCTCTCACACACACACACACACACACACACACACACACACTTGCAAAATAACTTGTTAGCTGTGATCCCTGTCTTTCATTCCTGAGAACGGCTGGGGCACAGGTGGTGCAGAATCAGGCAGGCCACTAGATGGGGCCATTTCTCCATAGCAACTGGGCTGTTAGCCACACCTCAAAGCCAACAACCTTGAAGGCCGGGCCAGAGCCTGAGGCATAACATTCCTGAGCAAAGCTAGGTCTTTGGGAGATCTATCTTGCCTGAGAAATGCTGATTTAACGCAAGTTCAGCACTTGGATGTTTTTATGCCGAACTTAGCAGATTCATATATTGCTAGAGCTGATTTGGGTGATTAAACAATTTTTTTTTGTTTATTTGTTTCATTGTGGAAGAAAACTGCTTCAGTAGATATGAACCCCACTTTTTAAAGACCATTCACGAACACTTGTTACTAAAACATGCAAGTCATGTGTATTGCTGGGAATTTGTTTTTATAGGATGATACATCATTAAACACTGGAAAAATGGGAGTGTCTGAGGTATCTTTAGTTAGTTGCAGGCTTAGTTGGATAGCTAAATAAAATAAAGGTTTTATTTGTTTCTATATATCGTAGCTACTAAACTAGGTTGTATAGACCCTATCCAACGTGCTTGGGATCAAA
This sequence comes from Ondatra zibethicus, assembly GCA_004026605.1. Classification (NCBI taxonomy): domain Eukaryota; kingdom Metazoa; phylum Chordata; class Mammalia; order Rodentia; family Cricetidae; genus Ondatra; species Ondatra zibethicus. Next base: position 162,819 of record PVIU01002175.1, on the reverse strand, counting down.
AACATTTCCAATTAGAGACTTTTTTAGTGTTTGGAAAACATTTATGTACATGAAGAGATATCTTGACAATGGCACTCAAATCTAAATATGAGGTTTATTTGTGTTTCCGATAAATACCTTTTCTGTAGAACCCAAAAGCAATTTTCTGCAACATTTTTAGCATGCCCACCTTTTGAGTGAGACCCATGCCACAATGCTGAGTGTAGAATTTTCCAGGTGTTGGCATTCAAAGAGCTTCAGAGTTTATGGGGATTGAATTGCTCAGCCTGTAAACCAATGTAAACCAAAGAATTATGGAGGAAGTAAATTTCCCTAGAAGGGTGTATTCTGCCCTGATGGTTGACCAGTTGACCAGTCTGATTGTTCCCTGGCCCTGAAGTGTACTCAGAAGCACCTACTAGCTTCCTGGATGTTGAGATGGCAGGACTATGGCACCCTCACAATCCTCTCTGTCTAACTTCATATAAGTGTGTTTGCAAAAAAAGAACTGTTCTTTCAACTCTTTTTCAAAAACTCTAAATATCTCAAATGGGAGGTTCTCTTGGGTGGGGGGGTGAAACGTGCTCATGGAACGCTACTCTTCATTGGCAGTTTTGGCACCACCTGATGGCACGTGCTTTGGCACATAGGTGTGAGGGAAATGCCAAGACATTTTCATTAATGCACGAGTCAGGCCATTGCCACAAAAGAAAGAACACAGAAAAGGCCAGGTCTAAAGGTTAGGTTAAAATATAAACTTGTTTATAATAAAACTTAAACCACGAAGGTTGGGAAATGGGCTTGACAGTCACTTCTAGAGCTGGTGTTTTTGAATGGAACAGCTTTTTGCCTGCACGCCTGCATGCGCTGACTAAATCGAGGGCATTGTCCTGGTACGTAATGGTGTGGTTTCTGGAGAATGCCTCGCCCTTCGTTAATCACAAGACGGCTTGGTTACAGGCTCCTGCAAAGGCCAGTGGGCGAATGCGTGGCTGGTGGGCTTACTGTTGTTCCTTGATTACATGCAGCCTGGAACTAGAGAACAGCAACAACCATTTTTCCAGGGGTAGTAGGAAGGTGGGTTGACGGAGTCTTGGGAGCTTATGATAAATGTATCCTTAGTTCCCTGCAACCCTCAATTGCAATAAGCTCGGGGGGTGTGGGGGGGCAACAACACCAGTCATGTCCTGAAGAAACTTCCAGAGGCTCTTGTGGCAGCCTCGCCTCCATTTGCCTCCATTCTGTTCTGGATCCACAAAGGGGCTTTGTGAAGCAGGCAGATCTGGTTCCCAGTGATCCCTGTAGAGTGCAATGTCTCTGAGTGCTGACTCTCCCTTTCTTTTGCACGCTGGCACCTGGCAGAGTGTGGGAACTACTGCCTCAATAGTAAGTACAGTAAGTCCTGGGAGAGACAGAACCGCCTGGGCCCCTGCCAGAGCCTGCCAGCTTGGGCCAGGCCAAGAGCTCAGCACAGCCAACTGCAGGCAGGAGGGAGATGGGGTGGGCATCAGACATGCCAACCAAGCTTCCAGGGAGCTGCCTTCCGGAGTGGACCCCCAAGATGGCTCTCTCCTAGTTTCTTGGAGGGTGCTAAACTGGGGGGGGTTAGCTGGCACCCAGCTGGACTTAGCTCCCACAGACAGGTACCCTCTGCGGCTCTGTTTGCAGAGCTGACCTGTGACAAACACATCCTAACCATTTTAAGGAGCCCGCAGGGAAGGGCGGCTGTTGGACACAGGCCCACAAACGGGGCCAGCAGCAGCAATGATGGGGCCGAGCTGGGCCTCTCGCTCTGAAGTAAGCAGAGCCCACTGGGGCCTTCTTGGTTATGTTTCAGCCAGGGCCAGACTCCTATGCCAGTCAGCTGGGTGCTCTCCTTCTACTTCCTTCTCAGCACACAGTTCCGGAAATCAGGGTCTGGCCCATCTACTAAGAGTTCCCTGCCCTCCTCTTCTTCCTCCCCTTCCCCTTCCTCCACCTTGGACTCTCCCTTCACCCCATCACCTCTGCTCCCAGTCCTGGGAGCTCATTCTTCCCCTTTTTGCTCCTCTTCTTTAGCTTTCCCAGTTCCTGTGCACCCCCTTTCCTGGCCCAGAGGCTCTCTATCCACTAACCTTTCTCTCTTATTCTCTTTTCTATGTTTAAAAGTCAAATTTAAACTCTCCCCATTGTCCACAGCATCAAATGATACATTTTCTTCCTGGGTGTGGAGTCCTTATGCCACGTCTTCTTAGTATCAGCCACATGTCTTCTTGAAATTGTCATTGTTTCATCAGCTTGTCATTCTCTCATTTTACACACTTTTTGTTGTTGTTGTTTTGGTTTTGTTTTGTTTTTTTGAATTTGAGATGCGTTCTACCTTGGTTTCATTAAGCTGTTACTTCTGTATCCTTCCAAAGAGGAAGAAGGTGGCGTGGTTATTTCTCCCAGAAATCCCCTCCGCACATCCCAGCCTGTGACACCACACGCCTGTCCTTTTGATGTGTACGAAAGGGTGATTCCTCGGGGAAACCAAGTGATGAGAAATCAGGAGGAAGGAAATTCACTTCTAAAATACTGGAAAGTAAGGGGTGGGCAGGAGCCAGAATGAGGCGGCTGCTCTGGTTCAGGGTCTGCTGTAGTCTTAGCGGGGGGAGCGGGGGCCAGTCCTGGGCCCTTTCTGTCTCTCATTTTCCTCATGCTGAAATGGGAATCCTGAAATGGGCCTATCCCCCTCTTTGTGCTTCTCCATGAGTTCGGGGTGAGGGCTTTGTACAGTTGCCTGTGTCGGAGCGAAGACTCAGAGCTCACACACAGCACTCCCTATTCTCTTGCCGGAGTTGTAGGAGTTCGGTAGATGATCCCTAAATAAAGAACCCCACTGGACTTTGTTTGGGGATGACTTTCTCTGCCTCCCTTGGCGAAACTCCGGGGTTGTCCCCAGCTGCTCTCCACATGGCTTAGGCTCTTCTCCAGCTTCTAAGAAGCACTGGGGACAGTTCAAGTTTCAGCACATTGCTTCGCAGCAGTGCCAAGGCCAGTGACAGGGACTGCCAGCCCCCAGGGGAGGGAGAGAGGGGAGAAACCACTGCCATGAGCCGGGCCAGTACATGCTCAGCCCAGAGGAAGGGGCTGACAAATTGTCAAATGCCACATTCCATGGCTAGCTTTCCAGCCATGTTACTGACACGGGTATGAGCGGAGAGGTCAAGAGGGCCACATGCCACATAACTTCCATTTTCTGTTCTGTCTCAGCGATTACAGAAGCCATCGAGATCCCGCAGTTCATTGGCCGCAGTTACCTGACCTATGACAACCCAAATATCCTCAAGAGGTAATGGACCAGCGCCGCAGCTTGCTTCTTCCCTGGATGTCAGTCTCTCAGCATCACTCCCAGAGCTTACTCTTATCTTCCATGCCAGACAAAAATTCTCCCCGTGGACGTGGACGGGGGTGGGGGTGGGGGCACATGAAATAAACATAGAAACAAGAACAAAACAAAACAAATAAACTAAACTCGAAGGCATTAGTCTTCCAAAACAACCCCATTCGTTATAAGCACTCCAAAGCTTTCTGGTCAAAGGGCCTGGAAGAATGTGACTTGCTTGCCCCTGGGGTTTTCAGTGTTCCAGTTTGAGAGGCAGAAGGAATTGGATGCTCCTGAGACCAGAGTGTGATGACATACCCCCCCACCCATGACCTTAGTAGGGTTGTTAGCTCTGTGCTATTCTGTGCCATAGCCTGCAGATCTGCCTGAAGCCAGTTGTAGAAGGACTCAGCTGCTCCCAGCCAGACACATAGCTCAGAGCCCCTGCATCCCAGACCAGTAGCCATGTCTCCAGGAGCAAAGGTCAGCTGTCTTCCTGAGGCTCTGCTTGTACAGTGGAGATTGCTCAGATTTCCTCTTGTGGACAGAAGAACATGACATAAGGACAGGAGGCATTATACAAATGCCCAAGTTACAGCTCCTGTTCCCTGGAGGCAGGAATGGGCTAGAATTTCAAGCAGCCTGTATATGTGGCAAGGAGTGAAGTGGCCTGGATAGGGATCCCTCTATCCAGCCAAGCTCGCTGTTGGCAACTTCAATTTGTCCCTTGGTGCTTTGTCATTGATAATGTGATAATGTTCAAACATTAGCAAAATAATTCTAGAATGTTCCTTTGCCTTTAGATTGGGTGCATAGTACCAGATGACAAGTCTTTAATCTAAAGCCACCCTGCTTGAGGTCAGAACTTAGGAGTTTGGGGAGCAAAATTGATTGAAAGAACATTTTTCTGGATCATTTGGGGTGACTGTAGGCATATCAGACTATTATAGTGATTTGAATTAGGATGGCCACCATAGTCTCATATATTATTTTGGTTCCCAGTTGATGGACTGTTTAGGAAGGATTGAGAGGGATGGGTTTGTGGGAGGAAGTAGTCCCTGTTTTACTTCCCAAATCACAGCTTCTGCTTATTGCCTTGGTATGAGGATTTCAGTGAGATGCATTTCCAGCCAAGGTACACTTTCTTCCTTCTTTGGTCCTTCCCTCCCAACAATAGAAGGTCATTCAGTCCCCCAAGGCAGAGCGTTTTGTAAGGAGCCCAAGACATCAGCCTCCAGCGCTTACAGAGGCCACCAACACTTAAGGGGAGCTAGTGCCATGGTGGCAGCAGGAGACGGTCAGAAGCCTCCACTAGAGCACATGTGTTGATGTGTGCAGGTAGGCACATGTGCACCCACGTGAAGCTATGCAAATGGAAGTGTTCATGATCTATTTCAGTTTGATGCCTTCAGAGGGTCAAGTAACATAAAACAGTTTAAAATGTCCTAAACAGGAAGAGGACTAGCAAGTATACTCTTTAGCTGAGCTGATTAATCCAGAGAATCTGCTTTATCATCAGAGACCCCAAATCTCATTTATATGCCTGTCATGTCACCCTCAGCAAATTCCCTTGCTGTTCATAGGACACTTGTAGGATGATTATCAAATTAGGCAATGTCCTATGGAACTGTAAAGGGTTCTCATTAAAGAGAAGGAAGCTTCCCCCAGAGTCCTCTTGGTAAACTGGATAGTAAGTTATATGTCTGCTCTTAATTCAAGCATTGATAAGAGAAGCGAAATTAGCTTGACTGGTTCATGCCAGTCCACATTGCCAAGGGGAGCAGGGAAGATGGGATCAGAGTCAGAGACTAGAAGGTTCCCTGGGAGACGTTTTAGGGTTGAATTGCTTGTAGCTGGTCTGTTGGGCTTCCTGCATGAGGAAGACAAGTTTGGTGCCTTCCTGTCTAGACCAGGCCATGGCAAGCCTAGACAGGAAGCCCGCCAGTATTCACTACTGAATGTATCATAGAACTCTGGAACTAGGTGTGAGGGAGACAGGGTGATGGTACCACTGACGGGAAAATGGAAAGGAAAACACTTTCTCTCCACTCTTCTTACCAGAATGGGTAAGGAAAAAATGGACCTCGTCTGTGTCCCTTGATGCTACTGTATATGCCCTGCCTGCAGTGTAAAAGCCGTGGAAGTGGCAATGGCCAGTTTGGGAAGATCTGACAATCTAAACTCCAAGAGCCTTGGCTTTAGGTTCTAGTACTGTCGTATTAATGGCAATATTAACTTACATTCCTTCTGCCTCACTTTTTTCTGGAGCCCCTCAGGCCCCGTCAGAGGAATGTTGATCATTTTAGCCAGATGAGTTTCTAAACTAGCCTTAGGAAGCGAGAGGCACATAGAAGCCCGGGAGTCTCTTCCCGGGGATGCACACAGCCCAAAAGCCATTCTGCTTGACACCCACCATTCTCGTAGCTTCCTGGGATTTCCTCCAGGAATCCGTTATGTCACCCTTCCAATGCCAACAGTCACTCCATCAAGTCACCTCCTTTGAGAAGCCCGACCCTGTCCATCTCCCCCGCCCCTCCAGAACGGCCCAAGGACGGCCATTACTGCCCATGCTGGCCTTTCACTGCCGTGATTAGACCCCAAAGAAACTACTGATTGGAGCCTTGTAGAAATTGTGAAGCCCATTTTCTGCTGGGAAATGAGGAGCAGCTTCCCAAGAGACATTGAGTAATAGAGAAGGAAAGGAAAAAGTCTGGTGCATAGGCCACCTACCTGCCTGGGACTGTGACGCCACCCAAAGTCTTCCTCTGTAAGTGTTCCCTTGCAGGGTCAGATACGGCTGCTCACTGAGCATCCAGGATGTTTTATGAGCACTGTTACTAGTAGGGGTAGAGCTCCTTCTATTCACCTGGTGCTTGTAGATGCAGGGAGGGAAGTTTATCTCCACATCTGGTTGCTTAGGGAAGTCCAGGATGACTCCAAACAGATGCCGGTGCTTGATTTCACGGACTCCCTTTTGCATTTCCTCCAGGGTGTCGGGATCCAGATCAAATGCCTTCATGAGGTTTAAGACTACCACCAAGGATGGCCTGTTGCTGTGGAGGGGGGACAGTCCCTTGAGACCTAACAGTGACTTCATTTCCCTGGGCCTTCGGGATGGAGCCCTGGTGTTCAGGTAACTTCCTCCCAAGCTCTGCCCTCAGCTGCATCTTCAAGTTTCTTCTTAGACAGTGCAGACCGTGTGGAGGAGTGGTGCGGGAGTGACCCCAAACACACTCCGCTGGAGTTGGCAGTAGCCAAAGGCTCCAACCTCATCTGTGTCTCTTTTTTCCCCCATCAGTGACATCTATGCCTGTGAAGCAAATTCACAACACTTCCCAATTTTGCCAATTTACTCCAATTTTATTGAACTACAGTCATACTCCTCCATCTATAGATTGTCTCTTGCTGCGTTCCCGCTGCTGGAGCACACTGGAGCAGCTTCCAAGGGAACTGTTTGGCAAAGTCTCAATATTTACTATCTGGCTCTCTGCAGAGCAAGTCTGTACCCATTGTTCTAGTGTGTCCCTGCTGCGAGCTCCCCACTTGTGGACTGGAAGACGTGAAAGTGATACTGGTCAGCTCGGGGAGATCTGAAAATCTGACTCAGGGAGCCTTGACTTTAAATTCCTTCTACCCAACTTAGTTCTGTAGTCTTAGGGAGCCTGCTGCTTTCTGTGAGGAGAAAGATGTGCAGATTCCTCTCTGCACAGAGCAACCCAACACCTGGATCTTCGTAAAGACTTGAGTGGAAGTAGTAAGGCCGTCCAAGAAGCTCTGCTTTCCTTTTTTAAAGATTAATTTCTTAAATTAATTGTGTGTGTGTGTGTGTGTGTGTGTCTGTCTGTCTGTATGAATGCATTTTATTTTATTTTAGAAACAGGGTCTTACTACCTGGTCTTGACTGACCCGGAAATTTTCTATAAACATCAGGTTGGCCTTAAATTCACTGAGCTCTCCATGCCTCTACCTACGTCCCTAGTGCTGGGATTAAAATCATTTACCATGCCTTCCTGACAGCTGCTACTCCTTTTAAGTTAGTTTCTATTGCTCCCCAAGGTGTCAACAGGACGGCTATGCAGCCATTGAAGAATCACCTGGACGCTTTCTTCCCATTCTTCTCTTTGCTAGAATGAGTGACAGCTCAGTTTCTAAAGGGAGGGGCTTGTCTCGTTAACTATGAAAAACCAGGGCGCCGAGATTGTGAAAGGTGCTTGCCACCAAGTAGCCACACCCTTGGGGAACTTGTTAGAAATGTCAATCCCCAGGGCCCAGCCTGACCTGATAATATTGTGACCATTTCACCAAGAGGTTCAGGTATCCACTGAGAGCCTCTGCTCTGGTTCTGGGGGTATTGTCCCCTACGGTGGGGGCTGTTTGTTAAGCTTTAGCCCCGTTAGTGCTCCCCTTCTCTGGTGAGGACCCCCTAAGTGTTCAATAAATAATAAGAAATTAATCAGTCCGTAACAGAGAGAGAGCTGACCTACAGACATAATGAAGACTAAATTCCAGGGCTTTGGTCTGTTGTGTGTGCCGAGCCTAGAGGGGTTACTGCCAGCCAGGTGAGGATAACATGAAGCTGTTGAATTTGAAGAAAAGACATTTTGAGAGGGAATGTGACTTTCACATCACACTGGCTCTGTAATTCAGCCCCGTGACAGGGGACATTGTAGAGGTATGTAGTTGAGGAGCAGACACTGCCAAGTGAGGGTCAGCTCTTCTCCAACGGTGCCTTCTCCCCTGACCTGTGACCCTACCACTGCTCCCTGTTCCTCATTGGCCCCAAGGTCAGATGAGGAGGAACCCTTCCCACCCTGTCGGCTTGCTGCTTCAAAGCCATTTCTTTGTGGTTTTCCTGTGGTTAACCTCACCCAGGCCTCAAGTACTTGGCTGTACCCAGAAAAGGGAACTGAAATGGTAGCTAAGTGGAGGGTGAGGTGGCCCAACTCCCTCTCAACTGATAACTAAATTCAATGCATTGAGACCTGAGAAAACTGGCCAGGGGCTGCTGCCAGCTCAGCTCTAGCCCCAGGTCCTGGAAGAGCCACTGTCAACCCCCTCCCACCCCTCCTACCTTTCTAATAGCTTGATCCATCTTGGACTCATACCCTGGGTTACCTTTTCCTTCTTGAGTTGCTGAAGTTGTCCCTGGGATTTCCCATGCTCTGTGTACACTCTGGAGACCAAGCAGAGCCAGGATTGGCACCAACATCTGGAGTTACCCATTGCTGCTCACTGGACACTTGCATCTAGGTAGTTCTACTTTACCCATCCATTCAACACACATGCAAGGGAAGTCGAGGCTGGGCTGGGAACAAGCAAGATTATGATATAGTCAGGTGGTCTACAAAACCCAGCACAGTAAGTTACTCTCACTGGGGAGCTTGTCCCAGAGGTAGATTCCTGGGTTTGCCCACCCCCAGGCTCTGATGGAGTTAGTGTGGGTATGCACTGGAATCTTATTGGTACCGAACACCCCAAATGTTCTAGAAGGCACGCCCTGAGAAATAGGGTCTGAAGTGTCCTCGGGGATCCATGCACTTGATCCCTACGGCCGTGTGATCTCACGCAAGTCACATCGTTTCTCACAGCCTCTGGCTCTGCTTCTGTGAGGAAAAGGCTGCTTGAAAGGATTTTGTGAGGATGAACTGAATTAATTTTTGGAGAAGGGCCAAGTGCAGGGTCAAACACAATCAATCTTTAGTGATAACGGGAATACAAATTCTCACCTCCACCGAGTGTTTCCTGGGCTCTGCAAGCTGCAGCCTCCATGAGCTAACCTAGCAATGAAGCCCGGTAGCACAGCTCGGCAAAATGCAGTCGTTGCTGCTGCTGTTACTATGGTGAGATCGGTACCTTACCTGGGAAGATGTGGCCAAATGCAACTATCATCCCAGCTCTTCGGAGGTGGAGGCAAGGGGATCAGGAATTCAAGGCCATTTTCAGGTTGATAATGAGTTCTGGACTGTGTAAACTACATGAGCCCTTGTTTCAACAATTTAAAAAACAATTGGAACAAAAGATTCTGGCCTTGAGGAACTTGCACCTCTGAGGCCTAGCTAAAGTGTACACTATTCTCTTGGGTGCAGGGGCACACACTCAAGGTTGCAGTGATTCTAACACAAATGGGAGAGAAATCCTGAGATAACTGGGTGTACCCTAACTTTCTACCCTCACCCGAATTCAGACCCTTTGCTCTAACTCACCATGGACTTTCCTGCCAGAGAAACAGGAGCGAGCAGAGAAATGGCACCCTCAAGCTGGGCACCATTAGTTTAGAAGCCAAGTTGAACACACAGAGAGAAATTCAAATGCTCATCCGAAATGAGTATGGCTTTCAGTTTTATTGTAGTTTGTTTCATTCTAGCCTGTCACATGCGGAGCACCGAAACCAGCTGGGAAACTATAAATGTCATGTGATGGCCTTTCTCACTTATTGTGACCACATAACACTTTCAGGTATCGGGGGGGGGGGAAGAAGAGATCTGACATAGTAAAGTACCCTGTACCACAGTTTAAAAGGAACATTACCTGTACCCCATGAAGGCCTGAAGATGGCCAAGTAGTTTCCAAAGGCCAGACCTGGAACCACTTCTAGGCTGCCTACCTTGCTGGTTAATCTGTCAGCCACTGGTGCACATCAAGCTAGGTAGCTTAGGCTAACCTATGCAAAGCAGCAAGAGTCTCGTAACATTGATAGAGCAGCCAGGCCAGCATTCATTCACTGCTTTTATGGCTTGAAAACAAGGCATAACTCCAAGGTAGTGCGTATCTGCTCAGTGGACAGCCTGGTGCAATTTAAAACATGTAGAGCCAGCTGTGTTGGTGCATGGCCAGAGTCTCGGGAAGTAGAAACAGGAAGGTGGAGGAGTTGCAGCCAGCCTCAGCTTCATAGTAAGTTTGAGGACAATCCTGTCTTGGACAAAACATATAATGTGTGTGTGTGTGTGTGTGTGTGTGTGTGTGTGTGTGTGTATTGTTTTATATGCAGCAAATGTTTCTATGCATATATATATATATGTTGCATATTAAATAAATGATCCAGGGAGAGTATGAACAGGTGGTTCTTTTCAGGGCCTGAAATGATGAAGTCAGGGCTGGAAAGGGAGGTCATAAAGAAACCAACCGAGTTGTCCTATCTACATGATGGTAGAATTCTTGTCTGCCAAACTCTATTTCAATGCACTTGAGCATGTTCTGTTCCTTCAAGTGAGTAAGAGCGCTATTGGCTTCAGAAAAGAATGAAGCCCACGCTTGTCCCACCTGGTTCTGATACAATGGAAATGTTTTAGTCACACCAACACTGACTGGCACATTCCAGTGTGGTTCCCTGCAGTTACACACAGGTCACTTGACTGTAGGACCTGGGCATTCTTGACGTGTTAGTTACATGTTTACCACCTAGTGCCCACTCCCCCACAGGGTTCCTCTCTCCTCAGGGTATGTTGTCAAGCTCCTGAATAAGCATCACCAAGCCCCACAATTTTGATTTGGTGACATTATTTCTTTAGTTCCTACTCTGTGTTGTGTTCAGGGAAAGTGTCTTACTTTCCCTGAAAGTGTACTTGATAGAATTAGGTGAATTGCCTACGGTCATAGAGCTGGTAAGTTGGCAAGACAGAAGATCCAGGCAGGTCTGTAGAATTTGAGTATCCATGACGTCACCCATGCTACTGCAAAACCACATGTAGTTACTTAGCCAACCTCCTGACTCTGCTTCATATTTGTTCTTCTCTAAAAATTATTACATGTCTTTACTTCCCACACTGTGTGTGTGTGTGTGTGCGCGCGCGCACGCCAGTGTGAACCATAGTGCGCACATGGAGATTAGAGGACAGCTTGTGGGAACCAGTTCTCTCCTTCCACCGTGTGGGTCTTGGGACTTGAACTCTGGCTGCCAGGCTTTGTGGAAAGCACATTTTCCCTCTAAGCTACCCCACAGGCCCACAGCCACCCTTTCCCTCAAAACACATTTGGATTCCACTTAAGGAATCATCATCAAAAACCTCACCTTCTGGCTATTTTATAAGAGACATTTGATGCGGGAAAAGTGGACTAGAAAGTGGTGCAGATTTTAGGGTCTGAGTGGCAGCTTTGTCCCACGGTTTGTTAAGTCGCCACAGCTCTATTCTTGATTTAATGCTGTGGCTGTGCTGTTTCCTTGAGACTCTATTATGAAATGAATGAGCTATAGAACTTTCTCTGGGAAAACCAAGTGCTTTCTGTTCTCACTCTGTTCCCAGAACAAGGGTCTCGAGTGCTCTGGAAGGAGCCAGCGTCTCATTCAAGCCTTCCTCTCCCCCACCCCCCGTGTTTAGACAGCTCCCTTCTCGAGTGAGGGCAGAACTGCCCCTGTGGACCCCGCTCAGATCAGCACGTGATCGGATGGTGTCACTCAGGGAAAGTCTGGGCAGTTGGCTTCCTGCCCAGGCTAGAGTAGTCACTCACTAAATATTTGCTGGATTGAATTAAATTAGAATAACTGCGTGCACAGTGGGTCAAGAGGGCTATCACTCGGTAAACACAGCCATGTCTTCTGATTCCTTGAGGATTTCAAAGTATCTGGGAGTTAAAATGCTACAGGTAGAGCTGACATCAAAGACAGCAGAGGATATGAGAGATTCCATTTTATATCTCACCTCTGTCATTTCAAAGTCTCTTCAACTCTTTAGAGCTCAGCTTACTTACTTGTCAGTAACGTTTTTTTCTTTCTTAAAGTGAAAATGTTTCATAGTTTCCTAGGACTTTTGTAATAAATTACAATGAATTTTATCACATTAAAAAAAATCAATGTTTGTACAGTTCTGGAGACTAGGAACCCAAAATTCAGCATGCTTCCTTGGCAGGATCAAGGGAGGTTCTTTTGGTGGTTCTGGCTGAGGTCCTAGTGCTGGCTGGCAATCCCTGGTGTTTCTAGCTCTGCCTTCATCACCACGTACCCTTTCATGTGTCCCTGTGTTCAAATTTCTTCTAATAATGATACCTAAGTCATATTGATTGGTGGTCCCGCTAACCCAGTGAGGCTTCATTTTTAACTAATTGCATCAGACCCTCTTTCCAAACAAGGCCACATTCTAAGGTTCAGGGTGGACAGGAACTTCAGAGAAACACTGTGCAAACTGTGCAGATGATAAACTCTTCTCGTTTGTCCCAATACCGTCACTATGGATGCTTCTCTACACGGGCCTGAATCACCCTGATGACCTTACCCTATGTGAAGGAAGGCACTCACAAAAATGCAGCTGTCATGTGACTCTACTTAACTGGGTGTCCATATTAGTCAAAGCTAACAAGGAGAAGAGTGGTGCTCAGGGCTGGGGGGAGGGGCGCTAAAGCTATGAAGCATTCATTTTGCAAGATGGAAGTACTATACATGTTAGTTACACAAGAATATTCTTAACACTCCTGAAGTGCACACTTAAAATGGCTTAGATGGTAAGTGTAATGTTTATCCCACCACAGTTGAAAATGTAAAAATTCCTTCATTCATATACAAACCTGGAAAGTGCCAGCCTTTTTACTCTGAGTTAAGGACATTCATCGCTCTCCGGGTGAGCTTTGGCAGTGAAAGCCTTTGTGAACGTCTGTGTCTCATTGTTTCTTTCCTTGTTCCTCCTTAGCTACAACCTGGGCAGCGGCGTGGCTTCCATCATGGTGAATGGCTCCTTCGGCGATGGGCGGTGGCACCGGGTCAAGGCTGTCAGGTGAGCACCTGCCAGATGGGAGAAAGAGCCAGACTGCAAGAGGGTGGATGTGCGTCCAGCTTCCTTTCTGCCCTACTGCCCTCTAACCCAGCTTTACCTGGCATCCTCATATTGCTGCCAATATCCACCCATGTCCCCCACTGACACTGGTGGGCAGAAACTGAGCCCCAGTATCTGCTCCGAATGGAAGGAGATAGCCTACAGAAAACAAATTGTATTGTGTGTGTACTGACTTTACACCACGTTGTACTACGTAAGAACATCTTCATACAAGTATATAATGTATGCAAAGTACATCCCTGCCATATGTCAATCTCCTCTACTCCTTCCATTGGCCCTCTCTTTGATCCTTTGGACAATTCCATCTCTACTTCCATGTCACATGTACACATGTGATCTTACCTGTCTACAAATAAATAGACCACAAAACAGAAAAGATATGGTATTTGTCTTTTTGAGACAAGTTTGATTTGCTTAATATGATAATCTCCAGAAGCATATATTTTCCTGAGCAATGTAACTTTTGTTCTTTCTTTATGACTGAAAAAAAAACACATTTTTGCTAACCATTCAGTTACTGGGCACCTAGGTTGCTTCTGTAACTTAGCTCTTATGAACAGCATTGCAGCAGACATTAATGTGCCAGTATCCCTGTGACGTGTAGGGTTGGAGTCCTTGGGGTTTTCCCAAGGAGTTGTACAGTTGGATTCCTGGATTTATTAAGGTATCTCCTTATTAATTTCCACAGTGGTTGAACTAGTTCACATTCTTGCCAGCAAGCTCTAGGAGTTCTTTTGTCCATATCCTTGCTAGCATGTTGTTATATACGGAACACACTTTTTAGGAGCTAAGTTGGAGTGGGGCCTTAAAACCCCACGAGATGAAAATTAGGGGGCATGAAGACCTTAAAGGATGCCCTGAGTGTCCTTGCATAATCTGAGCTTTAGAAATCATGCATGTTCACCTAGCCCTTGTAACATAACCATGCCCTCCCAATGCTAATTGACAAGCTGACTTTTGATTAACTGCAGGCAGATTTTTCCTGAGCCTTTACAGCTTTGCTGCATATGTCCTTATTCCTAACAATATGTTTTTAGAAATCAGAAAGCAAGTCCAAATCAGCAATGTTAGTAGCATGTGTTAAATGAGTCCAAAGAGAAAAGAAGCTGGGTAGAGATTCTGATTGCAGTTCCCTGAAAAATGTACTATAACTCTTGCTGTGGAATCAGCAGGTTGATGGTCAGTGTGAGGCCTGGGGACCAGCATTGTCAACTTCCTCTTCTGCTTCCACGTAGGCTGTGTTAAGATCATCCTTATTAAGCCTCCTGCCCTCACCATGGTGCTTGCCTTAGAACCTCAGAAGGTGCTGAAGACACAAAAGCAGACTTATGTTTATCTGCTGCCAGGCAGCCCACAAAGACCAGATGTATGTGTAGGGATTTTTAACAAGTCCCCAGTTCCAGTTGTTGAAAAAAAAATGGTTTTCCATAATGCATATTTACAGATTTGGATCTCATTTTTTCTTTCTAGAAAACAAATCAAAATGCAGAGTCCAACCTAACCTGAAAATATTCTGAAGTATTCAGCTTTGGAATGGCTCATTTCCCTCTCTCCCATTTACAAAGGACATTGAAGGCAGGCATGTCCAAAGGAATGTGCAATGCTTTGGTTCTCAGCGCCAACCACATTTAGCCTCCACTGCAGCCCCAGTAGCATCGGGAAATAGACCCTGCTTATAACCTTGAGTCAGAATGGCTGGTAGACTAGTCACACACTGTAGAAGAATTTAAACTTTCATAGTTACTGTGGTTTGATTACGTATATAAAGATACACAATGGTAGAGTCACCAGTCCCTTCCTAGACATCTAAGGAAACATGCTAAATGCATTTCCCAAAACTGTATAAATTGCTGTGGGCAGAACCTAGATCAAAAACATTTCTGTTCCACCCCAGGATGCAGCCCACACACAGGGATTTTAGATGTTTGGGAGAAATAATGCAGAGGAATGTTCTCTCAGAAGAACTTCCTATGCCAGAACATCAAGCTTGGCATATGCAGAAAGCTTAGTAGTCATAGCCCCTCCTATTGACATCACTGATTTCATTTTTAGCATGTCTTGGGTTACAGTGAGGGCTGGGTAGGAGATGGGGCCAGCAGCTGGATGGGTTGGAGTATCGGTGAACTGTGAGCCGACAGGGCTCATGGGAACGGGTTCAAGGCTATAGCTATCA
Source organism: Ondatra zibethicus (assembly GCA_004026605.1). Taxonomy (NCBI): domain Eukaryota; kingdom Metazoa; phylum Chordata; class Mammalia; order Rodentia; family Cricetidae; genus Ondatra; species Ondatra zibethicus. Next base: position 147,560 of record PVIU01002175.1, on the reverse strand, counting down.
CATATGGCAAAAAAAAACTAGGTTGATATTTTAATTCTCTATGGAAGGTCAGAGACAGCAGAATAAACAAAGAGGGAATTGCTAAGGGGAGGTGGGCTGCTTTGTGCACTCTCTTGCTTTGGATGACTTTGGTCTTGTAAGCATGACACCTAATAGAGTAGAAGGAATGCCTCATGTATCCAGCCACTTATGCCAAATAATTGAGACATAGTGCTCATAAGAGTTCATATTCACAGAAGTTTAATATCTGTACTTTTCATTTTTTGTGGATAAAGTCAATCATATGATAATACGTGGGTAACCATAGCAGCATGCCCCTTAGCCCACGTCCGTAGAGCAAGATGTGTGTAAGGTACTCTGTGCTTTGCACGTGTAACAGATGGGTTCCACAATAACTCTGGAAGTTGATCTTAATTATTATGATTTCATATAAGGGTTGCTCATGGCTCTGTTATTATGAGCCATATGCTATTCCAGACACCTGAGACATATCATTGAGGAAAACCAAGAGCTTGCCTTGGCGGTCTTGCATTCCTCTGGGAGGTAAAAGAACAAGCAGTGAGCAATAAGCATAATGAATTGTATATTGTGGAGCTCAGAAGGTGACTATACTTTTTTCCAATCTAAGATAAAATTGGTTAGAAGGTATCTCTTTTAACTCATTGGTCTAAAAAGAAGAAAAAAAAATGCCATAACTGATGAAATCAAGTAAGCGGGAATAGTTTAGAGAAATGGGGGTGGGTGGCAGTTCAAGCAAGACAAACTATGAAGGTCATTGTCCATCATAGCATCCAGGTAAGAAGGCCTAAAATTCATTTTTAAAATATAGAGGACCCAGCAGAAAGAAATTCTTGAAAACTCAAGGAATAAATAGATGGTATCAAGGAGTAATCCAGGACTGGTCCTACTTCCCATGGTGCTATAAAAGTCGGCAGTGTGTGTGTCTGTGTGTGTGTGTGTGTGTGCGTGCAAGCTTTACAACATCACTTAGAACATGGTAGATACTTTTATATCTCTAAATCCAAATGATTGAATTAACTCCAACGATGATAGTTTACTTCGTTTGGTTTCAGTTTACTTTGCTTTGCAGGGATGGCCAATCTGGGAAGATGACAGTGGATGACTATGGAGCCAGAACAGGCAAGTCACCTGGCATGATGAGACAACTTAACATCAATGGGCCTCTGTATGTGGGTAAGTGACCTTGACCAAAGCTCAATCCATCAGGGATTTTCCTCGTTAGACCTTTATTTGTTGTCCCTGGGCTGTGTACTCAACCGGGTCAATCAAATACCTGGAAATCAGGAAGCTGTCCAAAGAGTCCATTCTTCCATGTTCTGAACTTCTGACTCACAGCTGAGGAGGCAGGAAGGGACTCGCTCACTTTGCCTCTGTGCTCTGAAGTCATCCACCAGGAAAACCATGCTTTTCTTGTTTATAGAATAGGAACTTTCTAAACATAGCCACATGACTTCTCTCTAAGGAAGGAGGATCCAGCTTTGTGTCCCCTCTCAGAATAGAATGAGTAGAATTCCTATAAATAGCTAATAATCCTCTACGCAGACAAAAAAACCACATTAATTAATACCCTTGTGTTTTTTAAGTGAGCTTAGTTGAAAGCAGCTAAGACAGTACCTATTGACATTATATAACATTTCAAAATCTATTGGAGAGCTACTTGGTTTTAAGATTGTCAGTTGAGGCAGAAATCACGTCTGAGATCAGCCTTTTTAGTGTTCAGAGGTGTATCCAATTGGTCAAAATCAAACTAATACTTGTGATGTTCTAGCAGTTAGAACTTGACCAGGGGACAATCAAATGGACCAAATAGAATCTCCAGCTGGTGACCCCTCTTCTTGCCTCATTCCCTCCTCCATGTTGGCCCCCTTGCAGGTGGAATGAAGGAAATCGCTCTGCACACGAACAGACAGTACATGCGAGGCCTCGTGGGCTGCATCTCTCACTTCACACTCTCCACCGATTACCACATTTCCCTTGTGGAGGACGCTGTGGACGGGAAAAACATCAACACTTGTGGGGCTAAGTAACACCCGCTGGCCTTGTCCAAGGGACACAGCCTCTATCTGAAACATCCCAGGGGCGCAGAGACCCTGCCTGATGCTGCACACAGAGGTCTGGGAATCAGGTGTGCTTCCTGTCACCAAGGACAAAGTGTGCCCTGGTGGGAACCAAGGCTGGAGGCCCTGAGTGGCCTTCCCTGCAAATGCTCTGTGGGCCGAACCCAATGGACTATTGTGGATAAGAAGCACTGGACTTTGTTGTTCGACATATAGAGCCTGTGAGAGATCATACATCAAACCAAGTTCCAGAGACTGTCTGCTGAGCTCAATAACTATGCTGTGTTAGAGAGAGTGAGAGCAAGACTGAGTGAGAAGGAAGGAGAGAGAGAGATCCCACAGAACAGTATTAAAATACTTCTGCCCTTCCCTGACTTACGACACTAGCAGAATGACTGTGTGACCCTGAACTTCATACTTCCAATCTTGACCTATGGATTGTGTACATTAACCCCTTCCATTCCTCACTGGCTGACTCAATGTGCTCTCACTAGTCCATAAAATTAAAGGTTTGGGAGGAAATTAAACATAGAATCATAATCATACCATGGACCCATTCCCCAAGCTTACCTCTAATGCAAACACCCTTTTTTATGATGCAAACTGAAGAAAATGGACCCCCGATTTTGTAGCTGTACTTTTGTATGTGTCTATTTTTATAGCCGCAGACTGTCCACACTTACGGGGTGCTTTTGCAAGTTAAGGTGGGTGACCTTAATTACAGCACACTTTCCCAATAGCTTTCTTGGAAATGAGATAGGATTGGGCCGTTTGTAGTGTGAATGAAGTGGTAGAGAGTGACGAGGGTGGGCCACTGGGGGAGGCGACCATTCTCTCTCAGTGATGGTCCAAGGGTATGAATAAGATGCTGTCCAAAGTGAAGAGAGTAACAGGAATGTATCACTGAGGTGGGGCACTGCCATGCTATTTTTAAGAGAGGGAAAGTACCTGTAATAAACGTGAATAAAGGGGATGAGGAAGAACTCATTTGTGGAGATGTGACTGGTTTTGCAGAGACCACACCTACAAAGGAACTCTCTACTAGAGTTCAATGTTGTGTGGGGTTTGGGATATGCCCGCAGCAGGATCAGAGGATCTGGGCTAGGACGGGGAAGGGTGCTTCCTTTTCTGTATCATCAGCTGTGCCCTGTGCTATGCATGCACATGACTGCAGACAGCTGGCTCCCCAGCGGGTCCCCACGATGGGACTCGCTAAGAGAAAGGTGAGATGAACGCTGTCCCCATAAGTGGAAGGCAATACGATCTCAGTCCTGAAAGAGCCTATAATTAGTCTCGGGCATGACTCTATTCTTGTTTATGCAGCATCCGTTCATCAAAGGCTTGAGTTTTGTGCAAAGCACAGTTTTAGGCGTATTAAGACTCCAAAAAGATGGCTAAATAAGCCAGAGAGGGTTGCCTTGTGTCACAACCTTTTGCCTCTTGTGTTTAGGGGGCTCTAATGGCAAGGATTAATATTAATAACAATAGTTATAGTGATTTTGGCCTCCTGCCCATGTCACCTGGTCACCTGGTGAATGTAGTCTGAAAGGAAAAAAAGGCCTCCCAGTCACCCTCACCCCAACACTTTTTCCTGGAGGCTCCTAGGGCCACTCCTTCCTAAGGTAAAACAGAGCTGTTTTTATAGCACAATGTGAATGGGTGTCCTCTGGGAAAGAGATAATTATTGTGATTTTAACAAAATATCCAGCTGACTGGAGGCCAAGGAATTGTCCTGCAGATGAGCTGTTGTTCTACGAGTGTTATCCTAGGAAAATGCAATGACCCAGGACCGAGGGCCTGGGAGTGTGTGCTGATTCTGAAGGCCTCTCTGGGTGGGAAGCCCATGGGGTTAGGGGGAGGTGGCGAGAGTGACAGGGTGATGGAATACAGGTAGGAAGGGTCCTATAAGGGCAAGAAGAAGTGAAGGGGAAGGACTCCAAAGGGTAAGGAGTCTCAGGTCTGAGTACAGGGCAAGAAACAGAAGACCATGGCTCTCTCGCCCTCTCTGTGGACAAAACCCAGGCACCGTGGAATGAGTTTATAGCAGATGTAATTATGAGGCTCATGTCTTCAACCTCTAGTTGAGGGCTTAGACCTCACTCTGTACTAACGGACAGGAGAGCTGGGAAGAGTTTAGCCTGGGCTAGTGGATATACTGCTTTTATCTCTAACTGTAGCCGTTATTTCTTGCCACAGTAAGGCTTCCTAACTGACCTCCCTGCCCCACCCCACCCATGGTTCACAGCAGTAAGTTGCTCCTGTGCCTTGAATGGCCAGCCTGGAGCCTCTATCCGCTTTGGTCATCTTGACAAGGTGGTTCTTCAAGCCTTTGCTGGAGTTCCTCATCGGCAGAATGGCTGGGATGGTAAGGTGACTTGGATCTGCTCTATGGACCCCACATCTTGCCGGGACCAATTGGCCAGCCTAGACGCGCCTGTGTCATTGGCAGCGGAAGAGAGTAGGGACACTGGAAAGCCGGGCCAGGTCTCTTCCTGCCCAGGTTCAGAACTGATGTATGGTTTCACCTGCATCCAGTTAACAACATCAGATTCAATAAATAGACAGCTTCCCACCCACAGTGAAAAAGGAACTCCTCTTTGTAGTGAGAGGACCTACGACTGATACAGGAACATCCACCATGGACACAAGAAGGGGTGCAAACATCAGGACCGTTAATGCGTCGATCCACCCTAGCAGATCATGTCATTGAAAGACACGCTGTAGAGGGGAGATGGCCCCTGATAACTGCTTTTCTACCAAAGCTTTGGGACTGATGAGTTAAGTGAAGTTCTCCATGACTGGACAGGCTCAATTCAAGTAGCACTGGCCTCTTTCTTCCCCAGTCTTCTGTGCCTCTGTCTTGCTTGACTCTCTACCCTTACTATTGCCTGATGCACAGTAGCTTTGTTTTTCTGAGGAGAGACTTGCAGGGAGTAGGGCCAGAGCCTTGGCTTTTGCGTAGCTGCTGTAGTGAAAGACAGGTTGAGAAGTCTGGCTGGGAGAAAGGTTTAGGGAGGGGTCAGGGAACTGGGGGTCAGTGCATCTCAGATAAGGAGGAAGGGCACTATAAAGCATCAGTTCCTGAAAAGCTCCCTTAATCAGAATCTGAGAAAACTCCCCAGAACCTTCCACAGGTTCTAAGCAGGGATAACGGAAGCAGAGTGCATGCCAATAATATTCTTTTTTCTACTAAACTGGACTTTTAACAACCTTGTGTATTTTCTCTAGACCCACCTCCAAGATTGTCTTTGTCCCTGCACTGCCCCCAGAATCCTGTCAGAAGTGTCTGTCACCGCTCTGACTGGCTTCCTGCTCACTGCTGCTTTCTTATTTGCCTTTCACTTCCTGATCAGCCCCATTCAGGTCTTGAGCTGCTCCAACACAAACAGGCCCACTGGTTTCCACACACCCAACTGCCCCAGGTCCACAGTAACTGGCCTTTCCTCTGACTTCCCTCCTCTGCTTTCCGTCACCTCTCCCCTCCTCCCTTCCCTGCCCCGCAGGCCTCTCCAAGTGGGAGGAAGGATCTAGGACACATGCCCGGAGCTGGCAGGCAGAGCGCTTCCCACTTGGAGGAAATGTTGCATTTTTCACCTTTAACCCAGAAAAAATATGGTTCTCAGAAAGCTTGTTTTTAGCACTGAGAGTTCCCAAAGGAAGAAGAGTGAGAAAGAGGGGCCTGCAGCCCCTCACAGTGGCCTGACCACCCGCCCTTGTCCCATTAGGTGGCTCATCATTCTGCAGAGCTCCAGCGGTTGTCGTGGCACACTGTCCGAGAATCACACTCGCGAGTGTAAAGAGCATAGGTGGACGCGTGGACACAGGGACCTGGACAAAGCATTAGCTACTTCCCATTCCCTCCCTCCATCCCTGCCGCATCCAGCTTCCGCCCAGCCCAGGAACGTCCGGTAGCTGGCCCTGAGACGGAAGTCTGTGAACGCCGGGCCCACCCGAGCCAGTGCACTTCCGCTGCCAACAGGAACGGAGTAAGGTTCTACAGTTCTCTGGAACTTTCACTCTAAGGGAGCCCAGCAGGGAAAGAGAGACACCAGCAGGAATCAAAACCACAGTGACAAGTGAAAGATGCGCGTGGTTACAGCAGTGGAGGTCTCAACCCCGAGACTGTCTTTCAACCGCGTTGCACATAAAACAGACTAAACCAGGAAGGGCCCGATGGAAGCTACTGCCCCCACTCACTGCGAGGCCACAAAAGGCCACGCTTGGAGGTCCCAGAGATGGCAAGGCATTGGCGGGGGAGCCAGGCTGTCCTCTGGAAGCTCTAGATTACAGGCGCCTGCATGGAGGCCAGCATATCCAGTTTGACATGGCGGACCAGCTTCTGGCTAAGCACTTGGTGTGATCGGCTTCAACCACGTGTCCAACGAATGCTCTTGCATTTCATCTTACCAGCTGTGCTCCTCGGAAGGCCAGAGCAGGCCGACTTATTTGACTTAGGAAGATGAAACCTATGTAAGATGACAGGTGATGTACTGGCAGTTTCATGTCAACTTGACACAGGCTAGAGTCATTTGGAAAAAGGGAACCTCAGTTGAGAAAATTACCACACCAGATTGGCCTATGGTACATTTTTTGGGGGGGGATGGGGTTGATGATTGATGTAGGAGGACACAGCTTCACTGTAGATGGTGTCACCCCTGGCCTGCTGGTCCTGGTGCTCTAAGAAAGCAGGCTAGGTGAGCCATGAAGATCAAGGCCATAAGCAGCACCCCTCCACGGCTTCTCCTTTAGTTTCTGCTGCCAGCTTCTGCACTGACTTCCCTGGATAAAGGACTACCAGTTCTAAGAAAGCCTTTCTCTCCCAAGTTGCTTTAGGTCAAGGTGTTTGATCGCAGCCATAGGTGTGTCACTATCATAGGTGACTTGTCAGGTTTCAGTGATAGGGCACGACCCTGATACTGCATTGGGAATAGGTTACAAAGGAGCATTCTGGGACTTCTTAGGGTTCACGGTTCTGGCAGTATAGAGAGGTTTGAACAAATGTCCATTCCTGAGGGTCTCCCAGTCTGTCTGTTGTCAGAGCTCTGCTGAGAGTCAATTCTTTCAGGGCTCTCCTACTGCAGGTGTGGAAACAGCTACTCCAGCTGGTGGGGATTCAGGCCCCTCTCCAGGCAGTTAGGTCTGGACTCAATCCTTTTCCCTCTTCTCCTTTGCCTTCACATCTAGAAATAGCCTCCAGAACTCAGGGGAGCTGTTGAAACTATTTCTGGTTAAGCAGTGTGATCCCTAGGCCCCTGCCTCGCCCCGGCTTCAAGCGCAAAGCATAACAGCAGGCGACGCCTCTCAGCCTCACCTCTTATTGCTGCTTTCCTTTGCTGAAACCTCTTTGTCCTAGAAAGTGTGGCTCCCAGGAGCGCTAGCTCTTTCCTGGAAAGACAGGGAGGAACATTATGTCTTAGCATTTGGAAGAAGTCTTTGCTATTTGTCTATCTTCTTCTGCTGCTTTGTTTTAAGTCCAGAGGGTGCCTGAAGGCACAGAAGTTTCCCAACATGTAGCGTGCCCCCCCATTTTGTCCCAGCTGCCCACTTCTAAGTGGGGGGCCCAGCCTGGGGCTGCAGCCTCCTTGGACAGTCTGATACTAAGGGGCTGCAGCTCTGACTTGGCCGTGTGCGAGAGGACTTGGATAGGAATGTCTCTGAGGAGGAAGGCCAGGGAGGCTCAAGGAATTTGCCATTTATACTCATTTAATAACAAAAGTTAGGGGCACCAGGCCAAAGGATTAGCTGAGGAAAGCCCTGCTAGGAAGTTGGCTGAAGGAAAGCCGAGTCAGAGAAAATGATAGAACCGTGGAAGGAGAGACTAAGGGGATCACAGGGCCCCTGCATGATGACCTTGGTACCTGTGGCAGGCATTCCACATTCTATCTGAACTTAGAGCGCAGGGGGGACAGTGTCCGAGGAAACTATGGGGAAGGGGTGTAAAATGGGGGCACTGCATAGTAGACAATGTGGCCATTCGTTATCCAGGTCATATTCACACGACCTCAGGCATGAAAGAAGTCTGTGTGACAGTTGTCTCCAGCCTGCTGACCAGGCCGCGGGGTAAATCCACTCGCCAAGGATGGAAGGCTCACCTGGTGATCTCGCCCTGTCTAGCCTGGAAACCAGAGCTCCCGGGAGTTTGTTCGGAAGTCTCAGGTTGTTGAGGGTCAGCGGTCTGCTGGGCCCTCAGTGGCCTTGCTGTCGACCACTCTGGAGATCCTCACCAAAGCAAACTCATTCCATAAACATTTGCAGAAAGCGTGTTCACAAGAAGCTGGCAAGATGATGAAACAGAACACAAGGCGGCTTCGGGGTAGCAGTTTTCTGAGGCACAGCAGATCTTCTGTGCTCACTGGCCACTTCATCCTTTCAAGGCCAGCAGATGTCATCTCTTAAGGAAGGGTCTCATCCTTTCTGTAGTATCTCCTTATTTAGTTAGGCACTTAGTATACCAATGTTTTGTTAGCTTTAAGGCCACTGATTACTAACCTCACCACAGGAATAATGTTTCATCTTACTCATTTTGGGACAAGAATCCTTCAGGCCAGGTCACAAGAATCCCGGGGGATTCTTCGAGTCATACCTGCAGATAACCATGTACTTTTACAGACTAAGAATATCCCACTTATTTGCTCTCTTCCCTAAACAATGAGTCAAACACTCATAGGATAGGGAAGTTTCATATTCAGAGAGAAAAATCTATTTTAGGACTCCTACTTATAGCTGACAAATCTATTTTCTTTGAGTATAAGGATGTATTTCCAGTGACTACACGCTCAGGGTGGAACACAGTGGCTTGGAGACCAAGGAAACTGAGTCATTAAGATGCCCTTTCCAGCTGTTGCTCAGCATTCGCCCTTGGGTAAGTCTGGTCCCTGGGTCTGTTGGCCACATCTTGGAGGAAGTGGCAAATGAGAAGAACTCTGAATTAGATACAAATCTTCATTAACTGGTTAGTTGTAAAAGGCCACATTTTATGGCAAAGTGGCTTTAAGAGTCCTCACATATGTGAGTGGCTACCAGTAGGAAAATCAAGTGCTATTTCTGACTCTGACAAAACTTAGGCCAAGTATTTTTGACATTCAAAGTCATTCATCATTTGGTAAGATGATGGGCAATATGGAGAAATCTGTTATATATAGATAATCCATCTATCCTCTCTCTGTTGGCATTTTACACATCCATGAAAGAACAGTGTCTTAAAAATATACTGTTGATAGCCAGGTGGTAGTGGCACATGCCTTTAATCCCAGCACTTGGGAGGCAGAGGCAGGTGGATCTCTGTGAGTTCGAGGCCAGCCTGGTCTACAGAGCGAGTTCCAGGGCAGGCTCCAAAGCTACAGAGAAACCCTGTCTCAAAATAATAGTAATAATGATAATAATAATAATATAAAGATAAATAAATACTGTTAATAAGTTTTTCAAGATATATTAAATAAACAAACAAAGTTTCCAAATAGAACATACACCATGTCTAAAATGACAAAAAGTTAAATGTTGAAAAAGGGTCAATGATGCACAAGGTTATATAAATGTCTTTTATCTAATTTTTCTTTAGTATTGATTTATCCAATCAAGATTTCCCTACAGGTACCACAAGGTACTTCTCGTCCAAGCACAGAAGTTTAATGAGGGTTCTTCCTCTTTCCATGGCTGGAGACTACACCAAAGGAATCACCCTGTGTAAAATAACCAGGGACTGCACTTGTCCTTTCTCTCTGCTCAAGGCATATTCAAAGATTCGCCAAACCTCTAAATGTGGCCTGTACTGCACCAAGCTGTGACTATTATACAGGCCAGGTCTCCCCCACCCCGTCTGAATTCCAAACAAAGGTGCATGGTGCCACAGGAAACTGCAGGGGCTGCAGCAAAGGACTGAGGACCTAGGAACGGTGGCAGAAGCTCTCATGACCCGAGGACATGCAACCGACATTTGAGGGTGAAGTGGGGGCCCCAGCAGAGCGCTAATGGAACAGATGTCAAGGGTCTCCTTCTAAGGCTTTGTTGTATGCTGTCAACTTCCACACTGCACAGGGGAATGTATGTCTAAATACTCAAGTATTTACACCTTTACAGTGCTGACCAGAAAGAGGGTCATGTCGAAAGTGAGCATCTCTCCTGCAGTGAATGCTTGGCTCATAACAGCCTTAGCATTCTTGTAATCTGCATCGAGGCCCAGGTTTCAAGATGACTGGGATGCCAGGGAGTCTGAGCATCCTCCAGAGAAACCAGGCCCAGCCGATAGCGTCTGTTGGTTCTGGGCGAATGAGAACTCTTGGTTCACTTCTGATGGGGTGTGTGAGCTGTTGGCAGTGCGACTGGGCAGGCAGCAGTGAGGGCAAGCCGGCAAGCCGTCTGCTCTCAAGACTGCTTCCTCGGCCTCCACGCCTTGGCTCCATCAGCTCTGAGGGAGAGGAAGAGAGAGACAGAGTCCAGTTATGCCTTCCTCTCAGGCTTCCTGGCACACTGACACATGTCTACTGTGGTGACAGGCTGGCTGGGGCCAAAAGGGGACAGATGATTTAAATCTGAGCTGGACCTTAAAATGGTTTCTCCCTTTCAAGCATTTAGCCGCCAGAAAGATGAATGCCCTGGGCTCCGTTCATTCCCACATTATTTCTATCCGACAGCTTATCGAAATCGTCTTCCAGTGCTTTTCTTATTCCCACAACCTGAGACTGATCTTCTAAGAATAAAAATCATCTTCAATTTAATTTTGGATCAGTTCAAGTCCTCTCTCATTATCTCAATTTCCCTGGGTTATAAAGACTAAATGTCTTGAAATCAGTTTTACTGCTAGCCATTCATGGGGATGGGAACTGGGTCAAATGTATAGGTCATTTAAAATGAATTCTATCGTTCTTTTGTAAAGGACCAAGGTTTGCTAGCCAACGTTGTACTGCGACGGTGGATATCACGCATCACCATTTATTCATCCATCTCTTGTGTTTCTTTTTCCTAATAAGCACATCATTCTTCTCTTTAGCCTTTTCAGTTCCTCAAGGTAATGGTGGTAACACATTTTGGCTGCAGAACTCACCTTCTGGGAACAAGTTCTGCATTGAGAATTCCCCAGAGTACGGACCATATGTGTGAGCTTTTCTAGCACTTAAATATGAACATGTGTTTCACAACTAATTTACAACTGACTTGCACTTTTACAGGCTAAAATCAGGCCCATTCATGCTCCGCTTGTTGCTCGTGCTAAGTCTGAACTAGCTATAGAGGACAAAGACCTTCATTTCTCTCTTTATAAGCCTCTAATGGCACCGCATACTTTAAAATGACTAGAGTTTTGCTATGTCAGTGGCTATATTTCAAGATTCAGTAAGTTGAAATTTTAATGCCTTCCCAGAAACTCCTGAAATATTTGGCTATCTTGGGAGATAAATTAAAATCCTTGCTTTAAGGATCAGAACTTTTCTCTTTCTCCTTTCTTCCTTTGCTAATGCTGGGCTCCCATTTTCTAAACATTAATTTTATTTATTAAAATTTAAGGTTCTCACTTATTAAATGGTTGTTTTTTTCTCTAAAAATATAAGCCTAATTTAACAGAGCAAACAGAAAGTGCAATCATCAGTATGGTGATGTCATCATCAAATACCAAAAACACAGCTACAGTTTCTGTGACTGTTTTAGCACTGCTGTGATTTTTATGAGGTCAAAACAAAATAAAAAACAAAAAAACAAAGTGAAAGCCATTTTTCCTAGATGTTTGAGCATGAGAGAAAAGACACCAAATCAATAACGTCCACATTCACCAGGGTAAGATGTAAGAAAATATATTTATTTCTTTCCATGACAATACTATGATAAAACTGTTAAATACATGCATGTTTTAAAAACAGACATAGGTAACATCTTTATAGAATTAACAGCCAAGCAATACTAGTATTATATTTATAGTGTCTTAGTAATAGGTTATTTACATATTCTATGTTCTTGTGATAATCATGTTTCCCAAAAGACGTGGAAGCTAAATTCTGAAATTAGGATATAAAATGTTCAAATTTCCCATTATAACAGCAACATCATATCCAAAATTTCACAAGGCTGGAAATACTTTGGTTAGCAATTCCCGTGAGTGTTGTTTTATTCCATATGCAAGTCAGAATTCTGCGAGTCACGGAGACACACATCAATCTGGTTTGCTTCCTATATATGCATTTTAAAAGATTCCTTAGAGGATGAAACATGACTTTAAGTATTGCACGTCATAACTGATCACTTGTGTGAACACAAAAATGTCTGTAGTGGTGGCTCGACAGGAAACGGAAAGGGGAAACTGAGGAAACTGTAAAGTCTATCTTCTCCCAGCTACACAGACACACCTGACCAAACGAAAGTTAGTAAACAGCACTATTTACAAAAACCTAAAACTATTCAACATAACACCATCTTGGAAAAAAAAACATTCACTCTACAAACCTTATAAAAAACAAAAACTTCTATCTGTTCACAGTATGTGTATTTTGTAAACAGTAACGCACTGTAATGCAACTCTGAAAGGAAAAAAATGGCAATTTCTTTAGTGTTACAGGGATAATGGATTATGATCAAATAATGAAAGGTTTGGTAAAACAAAACTTGAAGAAAAAGAAACTCTTACTAGGAACACTGAGGACTTGTAGATGGCTTATTTTACCTTTGAAGATGCCTGTACGTTGGAACCACCTCAGACTCTGGATATCTGTTTCTATCCAGAGCAATCTTTTCGGAGCGATTCCGAAGGGGATGTATTTCAGCAGTTGCTCCGTCTCAGGGTACCCTCCATACCTCCCCCATCATAAGGAGTTAAACAAGGGTTTTCTCTTCAATGCTTCACTGCGCTATTTCATACTTTCTTACATAACACATTGGAAGGAAAATTAACCAGAAGGAACGGGGCTAATAATCGGCCTACTAGGAGAGGACAGGCGACAGCCTGTGGAGCCGACAGGAAGACTCTCATCTGAAAGCTGTTATTCAGCATTTTGTTCCATGAGCACCTGCCAAAGTACTACGTTGTCCCTGACTTAAGGAAGACTGGATGATCACCTAAAAATATTTCGGTATTTGAGGATATGCTACTGGAATATCTGGAAGTAGGTTCAGAAGTTGAAACTGCCCATTTAAAATGGAATAATTAACAGTAAAAGTGCATATAAGGAAAGAGAATAAATTTAAGTAGTCATCCAATTAGACACACCCAATATTTTAGGCATAAGTACAGCAAAAAGTCTGCAATAGTTTGATTTCTTCTAAAGTTCTGATTGACTAGCACACGGGTGATCTTGAAGACACACATGAATGTAATAAACATTAATTTCCTTGTCAATTTTTCTCAGCATTGTTTTTCATTTTTAAGGGATTCAGTTCCAGCTACCAGAAAGTAATATAAGGGGTTCAGTTCCAGCTACCAGAAAGTAATATAAATTATTATGGATTTATATATAGTTAATGTGCAATCAGTTATGATTTAAAATAAAAGCATACCACTGTTAAAATTTAACTTTGGCAAATTCTATTTACACCTTGGACAAAAATTATCATTCATAATACAAGGAGAACAGGCACTACTCTAGTTAAAATCAAGGGGATCCAGTCATAATCTAATATCATAATTAGAAACGTGGCTACTAGACCAAGTAACAACCCCAGAAACTCTAACAAGATGAAAGAAAACTTGATATTGCTCAGCTGAATGCCGCTCTCCATCCTTTATGCCTGAATTTAGAAATAATTCATCTGTATTATAATCAGCATGAACATGATCATGCAATTACCAAGATAAAAGCAGCAATTGAAAAGGAGTAAAAAAAAATCTAGCGACTCTAGTTTAACTGAGAGGCTTTAACAGTATAAATAGCACTGAATCATGATTCAGGCTAAATGAATTTGAAGGCAATTCTAGGTTTATATCTAAAAGATTAGTGTCCTGTAAGTTTGGCCACACTTCTCCCCCACCCCCGGCCTTCTGTAAAGATTTTTGGGTTTGGATACAAGAGGGAGAAAGGTATGGCAGCATTAAGCTATCTCCGCAGAAAATATCAGTTCAAAGGAAATGTCTGGAGATATCTTACAAAGAGAACGAGTTCTTCTATTAAATCAATTAAGCTCACACACGTTGCTCGCCATAACATATGCTAGATGGAAAACTCGTTGGATAAAAGCAAACTCCACACAGTTCAAAGTATGCTGACAGTGTCTAATGAAATGCCTGGTGAGTCTTATGTTTCTCCTCCAACTGTGGGGCCGCTTCTACATATACTCAAATCTCTCAGATATATGTGAGCTACATCTTAATCTTTAGCATCCTTCCAGACAGTTCTGCTGAGCTTGTAACTCTCAGAAGGGACTCCATGCATACAGTCACTGGTCTGTCACTGTGTGCCTGGCATTAGCAGCTAATAACCCTTTCTTCATGCTTCACTTGGGAAGCCAAGGATCACACTTCCAGAATCCTTTGAGAAAGCATTTCGCTAATTCTAACACAGTTTGAAATAGGAAACAGCAAAAGTTACCTTAGTGCAAACAAAGAAGTTTCACCAGATTAAATGCCTAAGCAGTAAGAAATTCAGAGATAATACTTTCTGCATATTGACATATTAAGGGATACTTTATAATTGAAAAATACCATAACATTGATTTCAAATTCCCATTGAGAGGACGAATTCTCTAGCCTTTCACTAAATTACATTCATTTAATTAACACAGAAAGGACTGTGATATTTGATAAATTACTGGGGCAGGAGAAATTTCTAACAAGACTTCGCCTCGCAGGGTCTGAGAATGTGACTTTCTACCATTTCTGAGTCCGACAGTACTCGGTGTTCTGAATGCAAGCCTTCAAGCTCCATGAACCACGAGAGCAATGCTAATATGGAAAACGAGCCTGACACTTCTTCCCTCAAGCTTCCCAATGAATGGCTGCTTCTGTTGCCAGCAGCAGGAACAAAAGCACCTCTATCACACAGCGTAGGGACACACTCAACTTTCTAGATATGCAGTACAACTATCTCAAATCCAGGATACTGCCAGTTCAACAACTGGGAGAATTTAGAAGGTACAGACGTGCTAATTAACACAGCACAGAGACTCACAGCTCTCACGCTAAGAGCTTAGTTAAGTATTTAAGACTATCTTTAAATTAAAGATTGAAAATAGCCACTCCCAAGTATTATGATACCCCCCCCCCATCTCCATTGCTCACAAAGGAATCAGAGTGAAACGGGCTTACAAAAGGGTGACAGCATGCCCTCTCCCTGCTAGGGTCCTTCACGTGCACAACTCAGCAGGAACTGCAGAGATAATAACACTGCCCGGGAATGTGGCTGTCTTCAATTCAATGGGAAAAGACAAGGACATCTGCCTCAGCCTCAGTCCCAAGCCACGTTTTCCTAAAATGATCCGCGGGTACCCGGCTTCTCAGCGGCACAGTGGTCCTAGAGACTGGAATTCAGAGGCAAGGTAGGATGAGTAGCGTTCTAAATGTCCCTCACTCTAGACACCCACGTGAAAGAGGCCTGTTTTGATGATAGGATAAGTCCATTTCCTCTGACCGTTCCTTGTGTTCTCAGGTTAATGTAGTTCAGAAGGATGAGCTACTACCTTCCCTGCCACTCATCCCCATTAGATGGAAGAGAAAACTGATAAGCGTCAATGGGGAATGAGGCATAGGCTGAAGGCGAGCAGAGCAGAGCATTAACAAGATGTGGCAGGGGAGGAGGCAGCCAGGGCTCAGAGCGGCTGGGTGGAGGTCAAGAAAGGACCCAGAGAGGGAAGGCACAAGGAACAAATTAAACTGTTTGGAGATGACTCTAGTTTGGAATATTTTTCATTACTGAAAATTTCTAAGAGTTATTATCTACCTTTTATTTATTATATAAATGCACAACTAATTGATTTCACTCCACATAGCATCATATCATGAAGCTGCAAAATGTAGCTGCACCCTAGGGTTAAAAACAGGATCATGCACTGACTATTAGATTTTGTCCCCTATCATCCTGCATTTTTTCCCCACATTTTTCAAAGATAAAATATGAGACCAGGCATGGTGGCTCACGCCTTTAATCCCAGCGCTCAGGAAGCAGAGGCAGGTGGATCTCTGTGAGTTTGGGGCCAGCCTGATCTACATAATGAGTTCTTGGACAGCTAGAGCTACATAGTGAGACCCTGTCTCAAAAAAGAAAAAAAAGGAAGGAAGGAATGAATGAATGAATGAAGGAAGGAAGGAAGGAGTAAAAGTAAAAAGAGATTAAATAGGAACTAAAAAAACCAATTCATTATCGGCACAATTTGGGGGACTTCAGATGATACAAAACAAAGGTCTATTGAGGTGTTTCAAATTCACTTACATACTTTGATAATAAAAGGCAGAGCAAATACAAATACAAACATACATTTTAGGTTCTTACTCTGCTTTTCTGAGACCCTCATTCACTGTACACATTGCTGATGAGAAACCAGGATAGATGGAGGGTGCCGTGCTCGGACCCGGCTCTTCATGGCTCACAGAGCAACCACAGGCCACTACCCAGCAATTCCGTAAGCATTACAACTTCTATTAAAGTCACCATTTACTAGCTGCTCTGGGAAGAAATGATCTCCCTTTAAGTTTAAGCTTATGGATTTGAAGATTGGATCTGAGAGTCTGGACCACCAATTGTCTGAGAGAGGAGGGGCTGGGACTCGTGAGCAGGAGAAAGCCACTGAGAGACCCCAAAGATCATCATTTGCTACTGGTCAGGTGAATGGCAAACCTCCTCAGGGGAATGGAGCCTTATCAGAGCTTGGGGTTAGCACGCACCAGTAGCTAGTTCTTAGTAGTCATCTTACATAGTAACTCATCACAACTATATACTTGTGAATAATGTTGACTTTGTTCTTACAAAGCAGACACCATAACACAAAACAAAATGCAGAGGAATTTTGGAGACAGTTCTAGAAATTTCCAACATGAGGACAACGGGCCGCCCAGTGGAAGCTAGCGTGCCAGCTACATGACAGGAAAAAGGTTTTCACACCCCGCTAAAGCAGGAGAGTGTGATTCTGATCCAGGCTGGTCAGTGTCACACTTGTTTTTCCAAGTTTGTACCCCTGAGACAACTGTTTGATAACCGTTATACAGTAGGCAGAGAAATCAGCACGCTCCGTCAACTGGAATACCAGATAGGCACAGACATCAGCACACTCTACCAAACAGAACACCAGATAGCGCTGCTATATTAAAAACTAGACTCGCTTTTGTAAGTGCTGAGGATAGAGACATCATAAAAGTTTTAAAATCTGTGCTTGGTTTTCCTCTAGACTGCAGTAAGTGTCAGGCGAAGTAGTGTTATTTTGACTTGTACATTTTTCTTCCTGGCCTGTAAATCCACTTGGAATTCCATCACATACAAAGACGAGAAAACCGGTAACAACAGACAGTTGTTGAGATTTGTTTTGCATATACGAACTAGGCAGAGTTAGTCGTGAAATCCTTCTGGAGGATTCTTTGGCTCAATCAAAAACAGCTTCAAATCTTGAGTTTCTGTGACTGAGGTTTCCGAGTCACCGGACTTGGGCTTTTAGGGTACATTAAAAGCACATTAACACTTCTAGTGTCACTTGCCCGGAGGGAAGGTCTCTGGCTCTCTACCGTTGCAGAGTCCCTCCAGGAATGCCCAGCTACTGCCGGGAGGTTGAGATGGCATACTGCTCTGGCAAAGGGTGCCGGGTTAGTCGTTTGGTTTGTTCTGGAAAAAGTTTGTGAAAGACCACCCTCCTCCATTAGATTTAGGAGAGTCATCATCTTTAGGAGGAATCAAAAATTGCCTGGAATTGATGGAGCATGGACTTCCAAAAGAAACAATTTCACTGTTGCTGTCTGTGGACCTTGGGGAATCCGGAGAGACCAAATTCCAAGTATTCACATTGGCCTGAGGTCTGTAACCCGCAGCCTTATCGGCTTCGTCTTCCACGCCTGTGTCCTCCACAGCAGAGTTAATGGGGAGGCGCATCTGCGGCTTATAGCCAGCCGTCACCCCGGGGTCACTGTCCTGCTCTTCCTCTGGCTTGGCTTGAGGCTGATACATGGACTGAACATCAATGTACACGACCTGGGAAGTCCCTCCCGCTTCGTCTGCTGTGGGGTTCGCTATTTCCTCCTCGATGATGGGTGGGCAGTAAGACACAACCACGTGGTTCTCAGGGTCCCCCTCCGAGCTCTCCGCAGGACGCTCAGCCACGGGGGAGATTATTTCCGTATCTTCTATTTTAGGAACTATTGATCGAGATTCCAGAACTTCGACATTATTTGGAGTACAGGGGTTCATTTCCAATGTTTTGAGAGCATTGCTTCCCTGGAAATAAATTCGGAACAGTGGTTATGACAATATTGCATGCTTCAGTAGGGCTCCTCTGACAGAAAGACTTGTATTTTACTTTTTTTCCCCCTTCACATCTGTTTATAAACACTGGCCCTAGCAGCTCTGGAGTTCACATCCAGAGCAAAGCTACTTCTTTTATCCCCTCCATGTCAATATTTTCCTTACTATTCATAGTGGTTAAAAAAAAAGCGTGGTGTAAACACTGAAGATGACGAACTCTGAACATTCAACAGATGCTAAAACCTTCCTCATACTTCTTTCTCAGGCTGGCATCACAAGCTTCTCACAAAAGAGAGAAAGAAGGAGCCCTTGGGTCCCCAAACGTAAACACATGGAACGAAGGGTTACCTCGCAGAGGCTCTTCTGAAACTGTAACGCTTTACAGTTCTCTGGGTTGGGAATATCAGGGTAGAACGTTTCCTTAATCCTTCAAAGAAAGAACGAATCAGGTTTAGTAACTATCACACGGCGACCGTGTAACAGAATGAAGAAGTCATTTGGCTTGGCTGGAGATTGTTTTCATGACCATGCCAAAGAGCACCCGAGACCCAGATGGAGGCTCTCTACCATGGGGCCACTCGCTAGCGATCCGACACAGGGCTCCAGTGTGCATGCTGCGGACCACAAGACGGACCATGCTCGAGCTACAAGACCTTATTGGGTCAAGGAAGTAAAAGTAAATAATTTACAGCGATGGCTGCGATCATGTCTCACGTGAAACAATGCCAAGTTTTCACTGCAAACTGGATGAAGCAGGGCTGGTGACTCAAAGGACCTGTCTGCCTAAACTTAGTCCTCTGCTCAGCACAGGGCCTAGACTGGCAGGGAAGCGCTCAGCTAGGGTGGGTAAGCACAGTGAGCGTTTACATTTTTAAACCATTAATTCTATTTTCATTTTTGTTTTTATTCGTTTGCTTGATTGCTTTTGGAGGTAGAGCCTCAGGGAGCCCAGGTTAGCCTTGAACTTGTGGTACTTCCCCGGCCTCAGCACCCCTAGTCCTGGGAGTATAGCCATGAGTCACCTATACCAGATTAAAAAGATAACAGAAAGTATTAAAGGTGACAGGCATGAGAGACAGGGATACTGCCTGCTGAGCTAAAGAAAAATAAAAAGCCACAAACTTCAGATAAAAACTCAACATCAGGGAAAACGAGGTTTGTTCAACATCCTATATTTTTACACTCAGAACTACAAAGAACTCCATCATCTGGAATTCCTGAATTCCAGTGACTAAGCAGACACCAGTCTGAAAGCTCCAGCTTTTAGCTGCCTTTTATTTACTTATTTTTTTAGCTGAAATTTTGTTGCAAAGTTGGAATTAGTTGCCAAAATAGTTATTATATTTGCAAGTATTGCTGTTTCCATTTGGAAGCGAGGACAGTCAGGACAGAAGCCTTCCGTCATAAACAATGGCGTTCTAAAGAAAGCGAAGCCCTTTCTGTGCTGGCTGCAGCCTTTGATCAGATCCAGTGAGGACGACTCCCGGCAGCCAACCCAGCTGCCGTCCTCTGAGCCCCGTCCATTTCAGCCTCACTCTGCACCTGTCTCGCAGTGGCCCCAGT
Organism: Ondatra zibethicus; assembly: GCA_004026605.1. NCBI lineage: Eukaryota > Metazoa > Chordata > Mammalia > Rodentia > Cricetidae > Ondatra > Ondatra zibethicus. The sequence goes on along the minus strand of PVIU01002175.1, from coordinate 127,567 downwards.
TTCAGAGCCTCTCGGAAACCACTCTCTCTAAAACGTTCTTCACCTCTTGTTACTCTTCAGGGCTCTTCACAAGCCGGCTCCCTGTTCCTCTGTCCTTGGGTGCCTACACACACTCTGGAAAGCACGAGTTTACAGCTGTCCGGGCTTGTCTGGCCCCTCTCTCCCTGTGCTGTGAAACTCTGAAGCCCAGGCTGGCTTTCCTCACGACCATAAGCGCTTTCTCATGGAAGGGGCATTCATACGTGATACGTAAGGGAACAAAAGAACCAATTCTAACGGGTCATCAGGACCTGTGCCATCTTAATCATTAGGGTCCATCGAATCCTGCAGATAGCCACTGTCAATTTCTGTGTGAAAGTATCTTTAAAGCAAATCTGCCATTACTATAGACAGTGGGGGGGGATGAACCCTTTTACTCTATGAGCTCTTAAATATTTTCAATCAAATATTATATTCTTGATATTGAAGTTGACATTCTGACTAAAAAGAGCCTATTTGACCAATTTGTGCAACACGACTGAATAATGAAGCTGGCAAACAAACAAATGGGTGAATACAGACGTTCCATTACCATTCTCGCTTCCGATAGCAAAGGATGCTTGTCACTACTCCAACAATGACAGCCACGGCCACTGGGATGAGGATGGCGATAATTAACCCCACAGCTGAAAGGAAGCAGTTATAAATATTGCAAATCACCTCTGAAAGTACTGGCCGCAGAATAAACTTAATTAGGATACACTTAAATGTATTATTTGAATTGACAGAAAAAAAATTCTAACTGATCCAGGGACACTGAAAAACAGAGCAGAATTGCTCAATCCTGTCATTGGTGATACAAGGCCAGATGTTTTTGGTGTGAGGAGGGGTGGGAAGGGCTGCCCTGTCCGCTTCAGGAGGCTTAGCCACATCTTGGTCTCTACCCAGGAGATGCCAGCAGCACTCCAGTTACCATCAAAAATGTCACCAGGCATTGGCAAGGTGTCTTCGAGGGGGCAAAACAACCTCCCACCGAAACACCACTTTAGTACACCACAGTGTCACAGCGCTGTACTTCAGACCTGGACATGAACTCCATCCTGGCAGAGGGGAAGACTCAAGTTGAACCAGAAGCTCTCTCCTGGTGAAGGACAGCAAGGGCTACTTGTTGAGTGCCACCTCAGACTTACAAGTGTGGTGTTTTACTAACCTTTAATGAACGTTCCTTACACACTTCCCTAGACATATTAAAATCAAACTAGCTAGGGAAAATATTTAAACAGGATTTAGAAAAAAAATCCACTATGCATTTAGAATTCTAGATTTTGGGTGCTTCCCTAGAATAATTAATTTCTTATATACTCATTGGGAAATAGTTTGAAAGAACTGACAAGAAAACAAAATGAAAAGTCCTCTTGTGACCTTTAACGCTCTCCTCATTCTGACATAAAAATACGAAGCCTTCGAACAGTGGTTCTCAACCTGACAAACTTCGATCTCCAAAATATATTTGCATTATGATTCATAACAGTAGCAAAGTTATAGTTACAAGGTAGCAATGAAAATAATTTTATGGCTGGGGTCACCACAGCACGAAGAACTGTATTAAAGGGTCACAGCACCAGGAAGGCTGAGAACCACTCTCTTAGGGCGTGGAACAAAGATGCCTGGGCAGCCCCCAGATGCTAGAGACAGTGTCACTTCAGTGGGGAAGGCGTTTCTAGGGCAGTGTGGAACTTACAGTTTTCCTTGGTCACCACAAACATGCTTTTCTCTGGACCCAGGCCGCCATGCGTGTAGGCTCGCAGGACCAGGTGGTAACTGGTTTTCCCCTGAAGATCGGCAATCCTCAGCGTCTTCTGGGATGTGTCAGTGATATTCTTTAGCTTGATGTCAGAATGACCTAAAGCAAAGAACAGTCTCATTCGTTATAAGGTCACTTTAAACACTCGGACATGCAACCAGGCACCCTTTGGAAAACAAGTCTGACTTCTAGCCACACCTGGACAAGGATCTGGGGCCACCTTCAGTTCTATTCCTGCCAGTCACACCATCTAAACTCCTCTAAGCTCGGGCTTCTCTGACTCTGCAAGGGAACAGCATGGCTTGGCTCCCAGCGACGGGTCAAGTTTCCAGGGTCCTCTTTAGAACAACGCCTGGCATAGGGCGGGCAATCCGTGAAAGTCACTTCCCAGTCTGTGACTAAGGGAAAGCCCTGGAACTCAAAGGCACTCAACACAGGCCCTTAGGAAGCAGTGGCAGAGACTAGACAGGGCCAAGGTGAAGGGCAGTAGACATGACCTCAGTCCTTAAGAAGGGACGCATGTGGTGGGAATTCTCAACAATAAGACACTATGAGGATGTTTTGGGGTCACTTCAAAGGGAAGGGTAAAGATTGGTTAACTGTTTCATTCATGAAAGTCTCAACCAAAATAATGCAAGACGAGAGCTGAAACAGCCAAGCAGTAACAAACAGTGACTAACGAAACGAAGCGGGTCCTTCTGGCCCCTCGCCTCCACAGCCACTTAGAAATCAGGGAGCCTTTCTGTAAGAGTTTACCTGGATTTCACAACAGCAAGCTTAGATGGCCAGCTCCTGGCCTATGTTTGTTCAGAAAGGATGGAGGAGGATTAGCTCCTTTAGACTATCCTTGCCCCTCTCCTACCACACTCACAGAGAGGCATCACCACACTGGGTGAGGGAATTCAATGCTCACATTGCTACAATCACAGAAAGATTGGTCATTGATTACTGGTGTAGGAGGTCCTTCTGCATTTGTATTGCTTTCGTTAGTTTAATAAAGAAAATTGTCTTGGCCTTTTGATAGGGCAGGACTTAGATTGGTGGGGAAAAGAGAACAAAATGCTAAAAAGAAGACAGAGACAGAGAGCCGCCATAAAATCACCAGAGTCAGACATGCTGAATCTTTTCTGGTAAGCCACGATCTCATGGTAAACACAAATTAATAGAAATGGGTTAGTTTAAGATGTGAGAGTTGGCCAAAAAGAGGCTAAAACTAATGGGCCAGGCAGTAATTAAATAAATACAGTTTCTGTGTAATTATTTCTGGAGTTAAGCTAGCTGTGTGACCGGGGAACTGGGCAGTGGGACCGCAGCCCGCCCGCGCCTCATTACTACAGATCACAAAAAAAAGCTACTTGGAATATTTGCATTTTTGCTTTCCTATTGTAATTGCTTTCTGCCCCTCTTTTGCTTAACTGTCTTAAAATTTCTATGTACTAATTTCTCAGTTCTTCTCATACGCTTCAGTGAATGCTCAGTACATTTTCCATGTATGGAAGTAACCAACCCTCAGCCCCACACGTTCCCGCGTCCTCCCTGTGGCCCCAGCCGCCCTCTCCACTGACCCTGGCCCACTCTCCAGCTCCTTTCTGGGTGTTCCTCACTTCTCTTCCAGTCAGTGAGGCATTCTACCTTCTAGGAGATTCCAGAGAAAGGCAGTACAGGAGAAGGAAACACTCGCAGCCTTGCAAGCCTAAAGAACCTTCATTCTCTCCTGCTACTGTCTGAAAGAGAGGCTGGGTGCAGAATTTTAGGCTGAGAATAGCAGTCGCTCAGTGTTTTGAGGACATTTCTGCAGTATCTTCCAGTATCTGTTGACAGAGAAATCTGCCACCATTTTCATTCCTGATTATAACTGGGGCTTGGAATCCATTCTTTGCATTCATGGTTTTTCCTTCTGCCTCTTTTGTTATTAAATACAAAACCACATTTTAAAACATGAATAATATGCTATAGTATGGAACATGCCACACTAGCAAGAAGTGGACACCGTTCTGTGGGACTGACAGGGAAAGGATTCAAATTTTGACTTTTGAAGAATTTATGTGCTATTTATTATAGACCTTTCCAGACAGCCTTAGAAATAGTTATTTAGCTATGCACCAGCCTTTTCGCTTTATGTGTATTTTAGCACTGGAACCAATGCCGCCTTAACTCACCGGTCTCGAAACTCCTCGTCTTAGGTGTATCTCGCTCTCCTTTCTGAAAGTAGAATAAATACCCTCTTAAAAAGCCGCGGAGCTCTTCCACAGGGATGTCGTCCCATTTTACTAAGATCGAATCTGCAGACGTATCTTCCACAGTAAAATTCGGTGCCACAATTGGAGCTGTCAAACAAGAAACCACTTGCTGAAGGGTGGGGCACTCGCAGCTTTTGAGGTGGCAGACTCAGAGATGCCTAACATTGGCAGTAAACTGCATTCTCTACTCCATCACGAACTCTGCAGGCAATGGGCCAACACTTCCACACTAATGACCAGCAGAGCTCAGGAAGGAATCATAGCCTTGACACACATCCAGGGGATAACCTGGGCCACATCTTTAAGTGACCACTCGAACAGACTTCATGCATAGCCCCCCATTTTTATTTAGTCCTGGATACATTTCCAAGTTTAAGCTTCTATAAACACAAAGCAAGTATTTTTGACAGCCATGATTTAACTTTCTCAATGCCAATACTGAAACTGTGAAGTAAACAAGTAGGTGGAGAATAAGTGATTAAAAAAATTAAATTTAAATTTGTGACAGACATTATTTTATCTTCCTTGATCTAAACAACTAAATCAATATATTTTGGAGACTAACTCTTGCTATTTGCCTATTCATTAATTTCTCATGCTATCCAAACTTTAAAAAAAAAACTCATTGATTTAACTTACCTAATTCTTCTATGTATCCAATTATAGAACGCAACAATTGATATCCCTGATGAGTGCACCCATAGAGGTAAAAATTATATCTCACTCCTGGCTGAAATTGATCTGTAGGATGAACAAAATCAGTGAACATTCGTAAGTATATGTAGGTAAGCAAGAATATTTATCCTAGAAGCATTAAAATTTACAACATGCTAAAATTTCCAAATCTAACTGCAAACAGATTTATTATGAAAACGCATTGGTACTTTTTAAATAAAACTGGTAAACATTTAGGAGCGTTAAGCAAAGCTTGAACACCTTCACTTCTGTAGTAATGAAAATCTTCGAGATCATGGGATGACATTTCTTGGAAGAGAAAAAAAATATGACTGAGGTTGACATCTTGTTCTTGCCTCCCAGATGCCACCCAGTCACTTCACGATGTGACTTCGTGGTCACAGTGTGCTAATGAATGCTTTTGCTTTCCTCTGTGCAAGAAACGACATCTCGGGGGCTGAGAGATGGCTCAGAGGTTAAGAGCACTGACTGTTCTTCCAGAGGTCCTGAGTTCAATTCCCAGCAACCACATGGTGGCTCACAACCATCTATGATGAGATCTGGTGCCCTCTTCTGGCCTGCAGGGATGCTGTATACATAATTAGTAAATAAATCTTTAAAAAAAAAAAAAAAAAGAAACGACATCTCTCCCCTAGTCCCAGAGCACTAAAAACTCCACTTCAGCTCAGAGCCTCAGGGACAAAGGAACCAGGCAGGCCTCAGGAGTTTGTTTCTCTTCCTAACGCTCACTGAGCAAGACTCGCAAGGAAGTATCTTTGGGTATTTGTTTTAATTAATTTTTTAGGTTAGCACACAAAGTAAGTCATCACGACATCTTCACACGTTCATACTTACACCTGGGTCTCTTGCCCCACCTTCCCTTGTGTGCACCCTACCTCTGCTACTTGAGTCTCTTTCTTCAACCCATGAAGCACCTTTTAATGTCTCATCAGTTACACAACTCAACAGAACATGAGAGACGTGAGAAACGCAGAAATGCACAGAGCCACATGCCCAGCATGGAGAAGCTGGCAAGCACGGGGAAGAGACACGGGCAGGCCAACCACGATTCTCATGGGAGACATATGGGATCTTAAGTGAAATACTAATCAAGCCCACGAAGATCAGAACAAGCCCTCGAAGCGAGCCTTGAAGAGGATGGTGAAAAACCGTAAGGCGGCTCATCTCGGAAGGGGATAATGCCTGAATAACGTTCTAACAGTGCGGGAGCTCTCAGCTTCTGTGTGGAACAACCATTCCAGTGTGGTTAATACAACGGCTCCTTAAACCTCATGCCCAAAGAACACCTGAACTCCACAGGTCACAGTGAGATGGTCAACCTCAAAATGACATGCTCTAAAGGAAAACTGTGGTTTTCGTCTCTTCTTAACTTTTCTCCTATCACGATTTTTTCTCAAGTGTTTGCTCTGTGCTTCCAAGTACTAAGCAAACAGTGATGGGAAGTTCAGCTCTGCCAAATGCATTCCATTGGGGGCCTTTCTTCATTGCCGGAAAGGTATGCTTCAGGATATGATTTTATACTGCCTGTAAACCCATGCCTTGTTTTATGTTAAAATCACATACGATCGATGTTGAATAGAGTATGTCACTTTAAAGGGACTGGTAGGTGGCACAGATATCATGAGAGACCGTGGAGGGCTGAAGGAGAGGAAGCTGCATTAAGAGAAGACCCAGGGAAGGGCTCAGCCCAGAAGCTCAGTGGGGAATAAAAGCCGAGAGCCCCAGCCTTTTGAAGCGTTGAGCAGTTCTACATTGGAATTCGGGCACCACTGCCCCTTAACTGTGGCTCAGAGCACTTGTCCGAGTATTCTGCGCCTTTGTCTCCTCGGCCACTGCTGAGACCCTGCTCACACACAGTGGCAGTTATTACAGTGGCTTCTCCCCATCCCGAGGGACCTCAGCCACATCTTGCTCTCCCAGAAACACTGCCTACATTGCCCTGTCCCAGGGCACCCTACTTATTCTGAAATCCCAGGAGGGAAAGGAGAGAGCAGAGGCTCAGTCAAGCCCCACATGAGAGGAATTGGGAGCAGGTGCAGGGCCGAGGAGGACAGAAGAACGGAGGGCGGCCGGAGGAGAAAGGAAGCAGCTGGAAAGACAACCATGACTTCAGTCAACTGCAGAAGTGCCCAAGCAGAAGGGAAAGTATCTGAACTCACATGTGGCTAATCAGTGAGGAAATCCCCACCCTTTGACAGTGTTTCCAAACAGTAAACAAGAGGAACCTGTCTTAGGGAGAGAAGCAACTGGGGGCCCCTCACTCTCAAGCTTGCTTCTCCAACACATGAGGAAGGACCAGGAGCTGGTATCTCAAGAAGGATCACGATGCTGGCCCAAGAGAACCCCACAGGCGTAGGCACACACTGGTTCAGCAGAAGGCATGGCAGCACCACAGGAGTGAGGCCTCTGCTTCCAAAGGAGAAGCAGGGTTAACCTGTGAGATCCAAGCCTCCGTGGGTGCCACACTTCTCAGGCTGTACCTATTATATTAGGGAAGGGTTGATTGTGGCAGCAAGGCCTCAGTGACCTGGATCCTGGACAATATAAAGCAAAAGGGCACTGACTTTGTTGTCTCCTTTCTTTGGTAGTGTTTTCTTTCTTTGGCATAACTGTTATTCCTACTAAAGTCTATTTTATCAACACACTGCCATTTATTCCCTTATCTGCTATTTAGCTATAATTTTCAGATTACAAACAATGCTATCAAGAGCAGCACTTTCAGGGCTGGGTGTGGTGGAGCACACTTTAAATTTCAGCAGCAGGTGAATCTCCGAATTTGAGGCCCTACCTCACAAAACAAAAACTATAACCCAAATGCAAATACGTGCTGCTCTTTGATGACCCCTCTGTGTAAATCCCTGGACAAGGAAAACCCAACTCCAAGGGTTAGTCTTTTCCAGAGACATGCCACAAGCTACACTGAATTAAGATAAAGTAGGTCGTGCCTGCCGACAGTATCCAGTCACATCTGTGTGGCTTTTCAACCCTCCTCCCCCCCAAAGGCCTGGGAGAGCCATGAATTCTTCTTACCAGATTCTATTATAGTCTCGGTGCTGTTTGAAGGAACCTTTATCCAGTCCATGAGGCAGGGCTCAGAACGAGATGAGTTGCACCATTTAATGACGTAGTCACAGGTCATGTTGGGGTCAGGATGCCAGGTGAGGAAGATCCTCTTTCCCATTCCAACGGCTTGTTCTACTATGATGTCATCTTCAGCAAGGTAAGAAAGACATTTTATCGGCCGTCAGAGAAAAACCAGAGGGCAAGTCTTAAGAAAATGGACAGTAGCTATAAAAATTATTTCACTGTAGACAATTCTAAAATAGTAGCTGAGCTAGATATCAATATTTAGCAAAGAAGTGTTGTAGTATTAGCCTTATTGGGATAACTACAGCATTTACCTCTATCTGGAAAATGAATGACACAGAAGTTGAGGAGAGAACAGAAAAGCATCTAGAATCAGGTAGACACATGCTGGGGGCTAGGCTGGCACCGGGAGGAGGAGGACCACAGCATGACCATGTGGGGTGAGAGAAGGAGGCAGGAGGCTGGGGAAGGGCCAGGGGACAATTAACTCTTGCTCTCACCATCCACAGTGAGCAGAGCTCTATGGGAAAAGGAGTTGCACAGAGTAGGCAGACGGAGCACCCGGAAATGAAGAGCTGGCCCATCTGCTTTCCAGGACTCATGCATCCCAACCCAAACGCGGGGCTGAGGGAACCATCTCGGGGCGGCGCAGAGAATGGAGAATGGCTGAAGCAGCAGAGTTTAAGGTGGGATGACAGAGGCATTTCCCAGAGATCATGAGATGCTGGGGTGTGTGTGCGCGCGCACTGGGGAGCAAGGGTAGGCTCTGTGGCTGTGGGAGGATTACTTTCTGCTAGACCTGGGCCTAAGGGATAAGTGAGGAGGGAAGTGAGGGACCAGAGTAGAGGGCAGCACAGTTAGGGCCAAGAAAGGGGGAGGGGTTCTCACAGGGACACGAAAAAAGAATGACCTCTCCAACTCACTTATATGTAAGGGTTTGGTTAAAAAAAAGCCATAAATAAAAAAGGATTTCCAAATAAATTTATGCTCATAAAGCAGCTACTCCTGAACACAAGATGAGCGCCTGGTTTAGAACACAGAGGGTTTGGGTGTCAGACGGCTTTCTGGCTCAATGTGCCCAGAAAGCTGCAGTGCACATGTGAGCAGAGGCTGTATAGCCTCTGACTCTGGGAGTGAGAACCGCGGGCTGCCAGGTGTCAGTGTGTGAGCTGTGACCACAGTTAGAGCTGAAACCACCTTCTCAAGGACACGAAGAATAGGTAGGGTCAGAATGCTCCAGTTAGAGACAACGCAGTAATTAAAGAGACACAACTGCTGTCTTTAAAATACCCAGGTCCAAATGAGGGCTCACTGGACACCTTGCTCTGACCCTGCTCCTGCACATGCCACACCATCTGCCACACCATCCACTACCTAGGTTTAGGGCTCCGCTGTGGCCTGGGTGTGGCCAAGTCTTTGAAATGACCCTGCTATACATTCCTGCTTCATAATTCTCTGTGGTCACTGCCTAGGACAAGTCAATGAACCAGGCCAGTGTCAAGAAACCACCACAAGCAAGCACTGAGAGACACTTGGAAGAACCCAACCAGACTGTTTTTCTTTCTGTTAAGAGTGGGCTCATAAAAAGCTGTTCCCATACTGGGGAAGGACAGCAAACGAGCTCAGGAAGTAACTGGAAGAAGAGGTGGAAGTGGCCATTTAAAACTCATGACTCAGAAAGCTGTCTAGTTTTGGGGGAAGAGGAAAGGCTAGCAGGTGGTGGGGGTGGGGAGTTAGTGAAGGGCACCAGAGGATAAAGATGGTCCAAGTAAGTTACATATGGATATGTGGAAATATCAAGTTTGAGTGCACTGCTTCGTGCTCTTAGTGTATTTTATAAAAAAAAGTGCATGCAGAAACTGAGAGGGATCATGGCGAGTTGTTGGCAGTCTGGCAAGTTAGAGGCAAACACTGAAATTTTAAAATTACACCATGTGGATTTTTGGTTTTCAAAACCCTTATTAATGATCAAATTTAGCCTAGAAGCTTTCTTATCAATATGGAGAATTTCTTTGTTGGGTTTGGAGGTTGGACAATCAGGAGTTCAAGGTCATCTTTTGCTACATAGCAAGTTCTAGGCCAGCCTGGACTATACAAGACCTTACCTATAAAGAAAATCATAAACAATAACAACAAAAAACACACTCAAGGGGAAAAAATTATCAATGACCACAAAGCTGCCAATTAAAACAAGTGTCTTTTTCTGCACGACGGGCTGCAAAAACAGACAGACAACAGAAACCTTTAGTCTTGGAAAGATATTTTTTAAAAGGTCTTTAGCCAAATAGTTAAAGTATTTCTTCCCAAGATTGCTATACACAACCAGAACTTTTCATACTCTATGACAAACTAACTAGATACAGTAATTATTATCTTTCACACATTTATAGGCATCCAGTCACTACTGAGGATACCCAGGAGGCTGAGGCAGGAGACCGTCTGTTCAATTCTGGCTTGGTTATCTAGTATGTTCGAGGCTAGCCTGAACCACATAGCAAAATCTCGTCTCAAAACAGAACAAAAAATACTACTGACTGCATCTCTCAATGAGCAGCAGCGGGACATTCCGGTACTTGGTCCTCTGTGTGCTTACACATGCAAATCGCATGGGAGGAGCAGGCTCAGGAGGAAAGCTGGCAACACCAAAGGTTTCTCCTTCCATCTGCTCTTGCACGTTCTCCGGAGCACTCACCACTTGGGATTTCCATACTGGCTATTTTAGAAGGTGGCGATGAACCAGCAGAGTTTTTTGCCACCACACTGATGATGTAGTCGTTTTTATCCAGCTGCATCTCTGCTCTGTGCTGAGGATCGAGGATCTCAGAAAGCGACTGTGTCTCCTCATTTGATGAGCACGATACATTATAGGAAAGTATCTTTCCATTAGCTTCACTAATGGGCAAGGGCTACGACAAACAGAAGAACAAATTATGTCATTAGAACTTGCAAAAACGTACAAGGCCTGGGCGAGGTAATCAGGCCTAAACTGGGCTAAGTTCCCAAGAAAAAGTGAAAATAGACTATGAAGCTATCAGTAGTGTGAAATTTAAATTTTAAAATCCACTGGGGCCATGGTATAAAAAAAAAAAGGTAAAAAAGAACCACACTTGTTGTTAAGTACTGAAAGTCCACAGAAATGTAAATATTAATATAAAACTATTCAATTTTTATAACTTCCAGAAGCAAAAATGTAAGGCATGGCCTGAAGGAACGAATTACTAGAGGAAACACAGCAGAGTGGCATGGTGTTCTAGCACACGTATTCTTTCTTCCTTTCATATACTACATGACTGCTACAAAAATCTCTAGGAAAAATACAAAAATTGAAAGAAAGGCTGGCAAGATGGCTCAGCAGCTGAGGGCGACTGCCACCCAGCCTGAAGATCCAAGCTTAATCCCTAGGACCCACAAGGTAGAAGAAAAATTCCCACAAGTTTTCCTGTGAGCTCTCCGCAATACATGGTGTTATGGGCCTCACAGCTATGGGCTCGATTCTGAGGCAAGAGCCCCTCTCAACGCCTGGGGAATCAGGAGTGACGGGAAACACGGGCTTGGACGACGGCAAACTTAACCAGTCTGGGAAGCCTGGGCCCCTTGTATAGATTTCAGTGACTTTGAATTTCATGGACCCTTTACCAGCACAGCTGAATACTATGTAAGCAAGTACAATTTAAAGTATCCACAAAAACCAAGCTACCTTTTGTACATTAAGCATTTGAGCAAAATGAAAAATAATTTAAGCATCCAAGGAAACCATAGATATTTACCTTCCAATAAATAATTAAGTTTTTTCCATCGGAGCTCCACTCTCTCCAAGTATCTGGTCCCCTTAAAGGAGCTAGGAAAGAGATTTTCACGTCAGAATTTGAAGACACAGACTGCAAGGCAGTGGACAGTATCAGTGACTAAAATGAGGGTGCTTGGACTTCACTCTAGGGTATCTAGAATTATCCATAAAACGTGGCTTCCATTTCTAAAGCAAAGCAACAGAGAAGCGCTAAATGAAGCTAAGCTCTCAACTTCTACATAACAGAAGGGCCCAGAGAATGGGATGAAAACATCCTCATGGTTATGTGACTGTCGCCGGGTACCTCTCTATCTCGCATCCTTCTTTCTCCCCATTAGTGATTAGCTGCACCATCACGTAACTTACTGGCTTCTGAGGTCAAATGTCTCTTTTCATTGCTCCACTTGCTCCATTTCCAGAAAGTTTCAGTAGAACAACGAACCCGAAAAGTGTACACAGTGTATGGATTTAATTTGTCCACAGCAATAAGGTAACTTGAATCCTCGGCTCCTTTGATTGTGGCATTCCGCTATTTAAAAAGAAGTAAATATATTTGGGTGCTGATGTGTATATGCCATGTGTGTATGGATACATAATATGTCCCTATGCATTATACTTTTGGTATTAAATCAGTCTACACTCGTGATATAAACCAACCGAATGTCACACCAGTTTGCAGTTAGAACAGAGTTCATAGTGTTTTAATTCTTATGAAATACTACATCAATAGAATTATATTCCATAGTGAATAAAAATGAGGACATGACGGGTCCTAGGTATGGTGGAGGAGAGGGTTTTTTTATTGGAGATATGAGGGGAGCACAGCCAGACTGAATAAACCACGGGGAAAATGAGAGAGAAAGAGAAGAGAGGGGGAGCCAAGAGAGCATGGAGCCACAATAGCTGGGCTGCATAGGGACAAGAGAAGCTTATGGCTGGGTATTAAGGAATAAGAGAAAGTGGGGGGAAGCTCAGGGCTAGGGAGGTTTAGGGTAGCAGGTGGGGTTTGCCAGCCAGAGTGACTCTGTGACGGACACTTGTGAGTGAGCCTAGAGGCTAGCACAGACCTATATGCTAATAGGCTTCACAGACATAGGTTAATGGGGAGCCATAACAGAGACAAAGAGAATGACTCTCTCTTAGCAAGCAGAAACTATCTTCTTAAATCCCTGAGAGAACGCTGGCTTTTGTCTAAATGCCAGTCTTTGGGGAAAGGAATTTCTTGGGACCTAACACATAGCAGCCAATAAAATACTGGGATGCACTTTTAATTTAATTATTGAATCTAAATAATAATCATCAGTTAAATTACACAGCTATTATTGCGATAATCAGTTAATACCTAGTGACTATTAACTTTAACACAATTTGGCAATAAGAGACGAGCTTGGGGATGAAGACATTATTCCACGGATACTGGAAATCACCCTGGAGGCAAATGGTACAGTTTAAACATGTGTCTATGCCACCTAGGGCCTCTAGTATAGTACTGAACATGTAGCAAAAAAGACAAAAAGTGAAAATAAATAACATTAAAGTGAAGCAACTTTACACAAATTTGAGGATGAATGTGCCAGGAAAACATCTGAATTCTCAGCTGCTTGTTACAAAGTGGCTTTGCAGGTCACACTGTGCACTTCTGAATGCTTTTATAGAAACCAGTGAATTTCCAAATTAATGTTCAACTACAGTACCATTTATTTCAGTTACCACAAATTACAAAAGGGTACAGTGTAAGTCAATCGAATTATTTCAGTGTTATTAAAAAGTCCTCTTCTGACTTGTAATTACCAATTAAAACTTGCTTCCACTGATGCACTTAATTTAAAATTCTCTTCTACTCTCCTGTGCCAGTCAATCAAAGGCCACATACAGTCAAAGCTAATTCTTAATCACAAAACTTATTGCGTGCCAGTTACACGCGGGTATTACACACTAAGCCTGAGGGCATTCTGAACAGCTAAAGTTGAAGTTCTATTCTTTACTGTCCAGTTTTATAATTGTTTCAAGTGCAAATTACAATGCTGCCATTACATATTTATGTAAAGTCTTTTTTGGTTTAGTGAATCCCTATAATACAGTTTGCTTAATTGTTTTTGAATAATTTTATTCATAATAACCAAAAGAAAAGTTTATAGGAGAATCTTACTTACCACTTCTTGTTCTGAATTAGCTTTACAAATTTCAACTTGACACAAGATATTAATCTTTGCAAAATTTCCTGGCAAATGCCAGGAAAGTGTAACAACTGTTGAATTGACGTCCTTCACTTTCAATGAAACAGGCACATGAGGAGCAACTGGAAACAGGATTATAAAGATTAATGCCTATAAACGTTTAGGGTGAAAAGGTCTGCCATAGTAAGACAAACTAGAACCAAAAGATGAGTGTATGTGGTAGGGGGAAGAAGAGCAAAGATGTATTATTAATGCCTAAAACCAATACGGTCTGTGTGGGACCCAGGGACCTTATTTTTACTGTTGCTATGCAACCAGTGCTCTCAAAGAACCAACTGCGCTCAAGGCTGTTCATCTGGCCCTGGGAATGTCAGACAGTAGAAGAGCAAAGTTTAAGAGGCTTGCAGTGTCCACAGAGGATGACAAATACCAAGAGGTACTGACAGCCATCTGTCCGAGGTATGTGTGTGGTAACGATGCTGACTGACACAGGAAATCAGTGTGGTTCAGGATGGGGGAGTCTTACAATGGCTGTGAACTTTGAGGTCAAAGGAAGAACCATACATAGGGAGAACAGGAAAACCAAACCAAACCAAAACAAAACCACCACCAACAACAACAAAACGAAGGTGGACCAATGCAAGCAATACCTTCAGCTACAAAATGTAGCCTTTTGACTCTAGGATGAAACAGGAAATAATGATGACAGGATGGAATACTAGATAAAAAGTAGGGACCGGAGAGCACCTCACACTCTTCCTCAGGCCCTGATTTCTGTTCCCAGCACCACACTGCTGCCCACCCTGGGCAGCTCACAACTACCTATAACTCCAGCTACGGGGATCTGAATCCCTCTTCTGGCCTCTGCAGGGACCTGCACATAAGTGGCACACACAGCATATACCTACCCACATACACAAAATAAACATGCATTTGAAAAAATGCTATAAATGTAACAATGAGGCGCTGGGACCCTCCACCATCCACTCGTTCATAGCTCTTTCTTCTACTAGTCTCTGCAAGCTCTCAGGATGTGGATGAGCCTGGCGTGGGGATAGTTCATTTGGGCTGATAATGGGACAACCACAAAACGACTACACACATCTTATTTCTGTTCTGAGCTGTATATCATTATTGTCCCCCCAAAATAAAAAAAAACTCATTAATATAGGAAGAAAATAGTAACTAATAAACAATTTGGATGTCTCTTGGGGATATTATCCTAAGAAATGCCAGCATCAAATGGTTACACACTTTGCGTTTTTATTTAAAATACACTCACAATGACAAAATGGGGGATAAAGAATGGACAGCTGGTGCAATCTGACAGAGAGACAAAAAGAGAGACAGAGCGAGAGGGTGTATCTGTGTAAAGACACCGGTAACCACCATCACACTGAGATCCACACTGCCCATACAGTGCAAAGGAACGCCTCACGGAAGCACTTCAGCACGTCTGAACACTCTCTAGTGAACGCACACAAAACTGAGCAAAAAGAATCATGTAGGTTAGCAGCCTATAGAACGGTATGCACCGGTCACCTTCCTGTTTGTGTTATCATCTCTGGGGAGAGACAGGAGGGTTCACAAAATTGTAATTCATTATTTTTGCAATAACTTCTGCATCAAAAAAAAAATATTTAAAGTAAATGTTCTTAAAAACTGTCCCAAAAAATGTTCAGAAATCAAGAATGAGTAGACAAAGCTATGTATAATTTTCATCTAAATGACTCAAATTTTTATTTTAATTCAAAATAAGCATCAAATTTGAAGTTATTCATTTTAATGCTTTAAAATAAAAATTATAAAATTAAAAAAACTCTAAAGAAAATAACCAACAAACACTAATCCCTATAGTCACCTTTCATGAGTCCCAAGACATGTCACATGTTACTTTTATTGTAGTTATTTATAGACCCTGGCTGGCAATAGTGGCTCACCTCTTTCAGTTACGTTGATAAATATTACTGACTCTGCTTGTCCCAATGGGTTGTGACCGGTCAGGGTGAAGTTATAGATTTCTTGGTCTGGAAGCATTTGGAAGGTTAAACGACAGCTTTCATTTGTAAGGGTCTCAAATCTTTTAAGTACGACGGATTTTCCCGAAATGCTGTCAGTTACAAAGAAAAATAATTTCAGCATAGTAAGATGTAAATATTGTGGAGGGAAAAACATGGGCAGATTTTGACTAATTTTTATAAAAAGTTCATTTCTACTTTAAGACTAATCACAAATTCAAGAAAATGGTGTGTGATACAGAAAATAACCAGGCATAAGCCACCACCTAGACTATCTGGGGCCCTTCTGTTCGGCTTCAGACAGAAGAGGCACAGCATCACAACTGCACATGGGCCAGCTGTAGTCAGTCCAGTCACATGACACCAACACAGCATGCTCACTTGCATGACAGCAATGTGCCAGACTCCCGTGTCACTCAACGGGTTCTTCCGAGGTTCCTGCCACCAGCACTCTTTCCTGGGCACCATTACCTTTCAGATAAAATGTAGTCTGTATTTCGTGGGCCCACCAGCCCTGTTGGCCTTCCTGGATTCCAGCTGCATATAATCTCTTTGAAATCATGCGTCTCACAATTCAGTTTCTGAGGAACATCGGGTGGATCTGGAAGGAAAAGGAAAACAAACCATTAATCTGCCTGTTGAAATACTCTGTAAAAGTAATTTTGTTTTTGAAGGAAGTAAATTTCTCAAATAGCACCCAGCTGTCAAGCAAAATACAATTTTTTTCTATACTCCTCCTAGAGACCCCAGTAATGCTTCAATTTTTTTACTTATTAATATTGCATGTGTGAAGGTGTATGGGGGCGTGTGTGCCATGGAGCATGCATGGACGTCAGAGGACAGCTGGGTGGAACTGCCTCTCTCCTGCCAGGCAGTTATATGGGTTCCAAGGATCACAGTCAAGTCCCAGGACTGTGTGACAAGTGTCCTTGCTTGTTGAGATTTCAGAGGCTCCTCCAATGACATTTTAGCTAATACTGAGGTTGACTAGCAAACTAGACAATAAAATAAACATTGGTGTGCTTATTTTGAAAATCATTTTAAACCTAAGGCCAAATTACCCACCATTTTATTAAAATTACATGCTGAAAATCTGGACTACATTTATAGTGGTGATTATTTTAGGATGTGGAACATGCTCATTAATCTATTTAAAGTCCAAATAATAAGAATAAATAAAAAAAACAGGAATATGACAGGAGGAAAAAATGAGAAGAAAATCTTTGAAATGTACTGATTTTCTTATTAAACAAATTAACTTTTAAAAGAATTAAATTGAAGCTATGTAAATCTAGATAAAAATCCAATTTTTAATACACCAGAAAACATAAAATACAATTTTGAAAATGTTATTAAGTGGGGCCATGGTCGGACACACCTTTAATCCTACCCTCCAGTAGATGTGAGCTTATCTCTGTGAGTTCGAGGCCAGCATGGACTACCTAGGAATTCCAGGCCAGCTAGGAATACAGAATGAGACAATGTCTCTAAAACCAAATTAACATAAGAAAACATCAAGTAGCTAGGAATAAATTCAACCAAAGATATCCAGGACCCTGTATTGCTAGAATAGTTCACTGATAGAGAAATCCCTAGAACACACTAAAGAAACATCACAAAATCCACCCCAAATCCACTCAAACTGTCTCACACACCTTTAATCATGAGACCCAGAAACAAAACTCAGAACTTATAAACTCAAAGTACTGAAAACAAGGGCATCATGGCCACAGGTGGCACCATATGGGAGGAAGTAGAAAGTTCAACATCAAAACTAAAAGTCCTAAGCACATAATTATCTGAGGACATGCTACAGAAGCTGCATGGGCAGAGCTGCCGGCCACCACAACATCGAAGCACATTTTAGGCTACAGGAGCCGTCAGTCGCCTTAACAGAGGTCTCCCTGAGCAAGGGCACCCACACTATAACAGAGGTCTCCCTGAGCAAGGGCACCCACACTATAACAGAGCAAGGGCACCCACACTATAACAGAGGTCTCCCTGAGCAAGGGCACCCACACTATAGGCAGACTACATGAAGAATAAGACTTCTCAACCTTGGTCGTACTGTGGTGCAGGAGAATTGTTTGTATTCTGTCAATCATGTTTTAAATAAACGCTGATTGGCCAGGCAGGAAGTATAGGTGGGAAAACCAGACAGGAAGTAAAGGTGGGGCAATGAGAACAGGAGAATGCTGGGAAGAAGGAAGCTCTTTCCCCAGTCCTGCCCAGACCAAGGAAGAAGCAGGATGTGACCTGCCCCGCTGAAAAAGGTACTGAGCCATGTGGCTAACATAGATAAGAATAATGGGTTAATATAAGCTACAAGAGCTAATAAGAAGCCTGAGCTAATGGGCCAATCAGTTTATATCTAATGTAGACTCTCTGTGTGATTTTCTTTGGGACTTACTGGCAGAGGTAACTGGGCAGGACGGAAACCCCGACTAGCCCACCCCTCATGTTACAGTACTGCTGTCCTCAACTATGCTTCTTTAGGTTGGGAAAGGTGCAGTATGCTATTAAAATCACCGTAACATTTAAACCTGGGTCCTTAAGAGTTTACATTAGCTAAGTGAGAAATTAATGTGTATGAAATTATTAGGTGCAATTAAGAAATACTACACATACTAAGGAATTTGAATCAACTATGACATTAGGAATTTAAACTAAACCTTAGTTGCTAGATGTCTCAACCTTATTATGAAACTCAGAACTGATAATGGAATAGGTAATGCAGGAAATGAGTTCAGGCTCCCATCCAAGCATTCTAGAGACGCTGTATAGTATATGTGATAATCACAAGGATATAAGGAAAAAACAGAATAAAGCCAGCAGAAAAGAAATTAAGGCTGGAAATGGAGCAACACAAGCTAAGAGGAATGATTTAGCACGATATACTTACAGCCTGCAAAGACAACCGTCCCATACACATTATCTTCTGTTGTGAAAACCACATTCGTTCCACTGTTTTCAGAAACGGAAATGTTCTGGATATGGATCGCAACGTTTTCCCCATAAAGATGGATAAGAGGACAAAATGTCTTGCCAATCTGTCCTGACAGCACTTTTGTTGGACTTACACAACAAAATGTTATGTCTGAGCCTGCAAGAATCACTTTGTCTTGAGGAAAAACATTAATCTCAGAATCAGGAGTCCCTAGAAAGAAACAAGAAGCATCACCAACATGTCAGATGTCTTTTCACAAAACGATCTCCTTAGGACATCTTTTTTGCCTCCTAGGATGATTTTTATTTTCATTTACTTATTTACTTACTTATTTTTATCTTTATTTATTTTTGTATGAATGTGATCTATGTATGTATTCACATAGCTGTGTGCATACGTGGAGACTATACGCTGACATGGGGTATCTTCCTCAATGTTTCTCCACTTTAGGTTTTGAGATGGGGCTCTCAGTGAACCCGGGACCTCACCAGCTAAGCTAGATGGCGATCTGCCAACACCCACCCTTGGAGAGCCAGGGCTGCAAATGCCACCATGCCCGGCTTTAAGGTAGGTACCGGGGAATCCAAACTTGGGGTCACTGAACTGCTTGAGTGGCAGGTACTCAACAGAGCGCCGTATTTTTTATTATTTTAAAACAAGGTATTATTCTGTAGTCTATGTTGGCTTGGAATTTACCAGAAAGCCAAGGCTGACCTAAAGTTTGCAGCAATCCTCCTGTCTCTGCTGAATGCTTGGATTATAGGCGTAAGCCACCACACTTTACTCCTAAAATGAGCTTAAACTAGTTCAGTATCTACAACACATACTGTGAAATACATGAAGATGTGAGATAATGTAGGTCTCTTGGGTTTCAAAGAAGTAAGACACAGATAAGAATTGAAACTGTAGCCTTATTTACTTATCCAGGGACAGAAACAGATCACAGGTCAATGTCAATGGTCATAGGTTGATGTTTAAGGGTTTATATGCACAAAGAAAATACCTAGGGAAGTTTATTTCTTTGAAACTAATCTGTGTTTTTGGAGCGGATTTACGTCTCATGCGCCAACAAGTGGGAAGCACCCCACAGCCTAACTAGCAGCTGGTTCTTTAATCACAGCTCTGCAGGTTAAGGTCATGGACCCCAACTCCACACCTAACAGCTGATCTTTATACAACGGCCTCTGGTCACCTTTCTACCCCCCACTCTTCTCTGCCATCTGGCTTCTACCTCTACTAATCTACTGAAGTGGATCACTGGCTCCATGTTCGATCCAGGAACCGCTCCTCATTTATCTTCCAAACTCCCTCGTCTCTTGGGTTCCACCACACTGAACTTTCTGAGCCACTCGCAGCCCATAGGCTATTGGCCTTCCTTCAGTATTGCTGTAGACAGGAGAGCTCCTAAGTGGAACCTTCCGAGTTTCCCAGTTCCCTTTCCAAAGATACACTGGCCTTCAGAACATAAGCAGTTCAGATCATATACCTATTTGTGATCCCCGAAGGGGCGTCTACAGCGATCATGTCTCTGGATGCCAGACTGACATTGCCACCTCCCCACTTGGTGTATTAATGATGAAACTGCACTTTCCTACCCAACTGGTTCTGATATTTTGCTTCTCTGCCAACAGCCCCTCCAGCTATCCAAAGTAACAGACACTGTTGGCTCGGCTTCTTCCCATAAGCACCCACTCCCCAAATCAGATTCTGCTAATTTCTGAACTCAGCTGTCCTGAGTTATATTTACAGTATCTTGCTCAACTGCCACAGATTCTCCTTATTTACCCAGCTGCTTCCGCTCCTTCCTTATCTGATGTTGCTCCATGGAGTGTCAACCTGAAGCAAACACCAAACATTTTCTAGACCTCATTTTATGGTCACTGATGACCCCGGCCGCCACTCGCCCTACCAGCACTGTTCATCCACCTGTTGGAAGGGTTCTGTCTAATTGACAAATGGTTTTTAGGGCTGCAGACTTTAATCCCCAGTCTGGGGTGGCCGCTTTAGAAGACAGCTGCTGGGATTCTGAAAACAAAGGACATACACTAACACTTACTCTTAAGTAATCTAACTCACGAGGAACAAGGCTCTGTAATAGTAAGCTTACAAGAAATGTTCTTCAGGAGGCTCCAGGCACTCCACTCTTTATAACCGGAGAAACGGTGATAGCTGATGTACTGTCTGATCCCCACAGAGTGAGGAGCACATTCCAGGGGCAGGTCGGAAGTCCAGTTCCACTGGTGAACTGTATCTCTACCATTCAGTGTTGTGTTGAATGACACCTAAAAATAAACACAAAGTTATGCTTCCAAATAGCGGTCCGTTCTGCCTGTTTCCAGGATAAACAAACAAGCAGGAAGACCCCACAGAATATGTGCAATCAGCCACAGAGCAATCTTATAAAGGCAAATGGGCTGCACTTTTGTACAGTGGCTTGTTTTCTATAAAACAGCGGGTTCTCAACCTTCCTAAGCTGTGACCCTTTAATACAGTTCCTTGTGTTGTGGTGACCCTCGCCATAAAATTATTCTTGTTGCTACTTTATACTTATAATTGCAACTGCTGTTAATTGCAATGCAAATATATGATAAGCAGGATATCTGGTATGTGATCCCTGTGATAGCAAAGGGGTCATGACCCACAGGTTGAGAACCACTATAATAAAGTATTAACAAGAAAGTTAGACTAACACAAATATTATTCAATTATATTCCCTTATCGACATTAGGTTTTACTGAATTACTCATCAAAGTCTTCAATAAAGCAACCAAGGAAATATGTTGCTATAGAAATGATTTCCATATTTTCATAGAGGAAAAACTGTAAAGAAGCACAGCCAAAGAGAGGGACCACACACACGCACACACACACACACATGAGAGCAAAAGGCAGGTGGGAAATAGGAAAAATAAGGCAACCAGAGAACTAGTTTGAAGGTCCATTTTCTCAAGAAGAAAGATTCCAAGAAAAAAGGAAAAAAAATAGAATAGGAAACCAAAGAAATAAAACAAGTTCCTAGGGAAACAGACGAGATCGAGACTGTAGTGAGCTCCTCAGTGCTCAGCAAGGAAGACAAAGCTATAGACACAGGAGTAAGGAGGGGAGCAGAGCAACGCAGACAAAGCTATAGACACAGGAGTAAGGAGGGGAGCAGAAAGACAAAGAAGAAAGGAGTCTCATCTTCCACTGGGGCAGTTAAAAAACATTGCTGGAAACCATAAAGAAATAGCTATGTTAAGCACATTATTTGCAAAAATGGAAATAATTAAGGGAAAGAATCAGCTAATGGAGTTAAACAACGTAGATGTAACCCTAGAACTAGGAAGACAGAGGAAAGAGGACTGCAAGCTACAGCAAAGCCCTGTCCCAATAGACAAATACAAGCTTGTTCCTAAGGAGAGAAATGGGGGAGGCAGTATGGACAGCTCAGGGCCTTCTTCTACCCATCCTCAGGCGTGTTGCCCATCTGCTGTGGCTGTGCACAGCATGTGCCTTAAGTGAACCACTACTGCCTAGCATTCCTCTTGTCCTAGCATCCGCGTGACACCTGGCCAACTTATCACACCTGTTCCTGTGTCTTAGAATAAGAATAAAGTGAGTGTAAGTCATAAAAATCCATTGAAATATTGAGTCGGGGGAGAAAGAAGAAGTAGTGTATATAATGGTATTTCATGCTGGTCACCTAAAGCTTACTAATTTCTCAATTATTTTATTCTTATTATGGTTAAATGTTTTAAATATTTATTTTATGTATAATAATAGACAAAGATAAAATAACAGATTGAGTAAAATAAACTGAAAACAAGCTTTTATTTCATTTATGCAAGGACATGTGCATTAAAAAAGGCTAGGCAGTTACTGGATCCAAGAGGTAGAATTGGGGAATTTTTTTAAAAATTATTTTTATTATTTTTGTTGTTGTTGTTGTTATCTGTGTGCATATGTAAGTGTGGGCATGCACTTGCCACAGTGCACATGTGGAGGTCAAAGGACAACTTCCAGAGTTTGGTTCTCTCCTCCCACCATAGGTTCCAACCAGATTCAGGCAGTTGGGCTTGCAGGGCTCATGCTTTTACCCCCGAGCCGTCCCGCCATCCCATCAGTGTGGACGCCACTTTGAAACCTTTAAAGGCCGTGTGGTTTCTTGAGCATCATAGGGAAATGGATTTTTGCCCCAACTTACTAATTTTATGGGTTCCATCCGCGGATGCTGTAGAACCTTAACTTCCCAGGTGGCCTTCGAGGGGTACGGAAAGGCGGAGCCTTTGTTGGTCCACTTCAGGTGTAACGTGGAGGTGGCAAAGTCAGCAGACAAACTCAAAACCTCGGGAGCATCTGGAATGAAAGCTAAAAATAGGAAAGAAAAGCAAAAACTTTTAGTCAAATAAGTACTATATTTTTCACACTGTACTTCAATTTCTCACTGACCGCTAAACTGGGGTGGGGGAGGGGCAGAGGTTTTTATTTGCACAGCCAGCTCCCGTCAGCTGGTTGTTCCAAAGACATGACACAATTCCTACTGCAGAGAGCAGCAGGGTTCCCACAATACTCTAGTGTCACCTGGTCGGGAACCTGCAAGGAAGCAGTGAAAGAGCTTGCTTGGGGAGTCAGCAGGCAGAACCCTTAAAAACAAGCAAGCAAACAAAGGACAGCTGGGAAAGGGCCTCTGTGCTCCTGCAGCTCCTCACTTGTCCCCCAGAGCCGGCCCCTCACGTGAGGGCCACCACCCTTTAAAGAACTAAGAGCTGCTCCAACCTGTGATTGTCATCAGATAACAGAGACTATCAAGTGATTTTGGCACTGAGTGCAGAAGCCAAAGACTAAGTGTGAAGAAGGATAGTAGAGACGGCAGGGTCCAGCACAGAGTCCAGGGGCCTGAGATAGACACAAGCCAGTCAGCTGGGGCAGTGCTGGAGAAATCTTGGCTAGCACAAGAGGCTATGGGTTATGATGTCAAACAGGGGAAAAAGATACTCTGCTCTGAAGAAATGACGGATCAGGGGAATGAAGGATCTACCAGGAGGAGAAAGAAATAATCAAGATTTCTCCCAAGGGCCCCCACAAGCTCCCAGGAAGCAGCAGAGAGGAAACGGCATGAGAAGCCATGGGAAGATGCCAGCTGCTGCTCTGGAACCAGCGCTAGGGAGAGACGGGCAGAGCACTCTGCAGCCTGCCCTGTGAGAACAACCAGCTGAATCAATGTATGGAGCCCAGAGGAGCTTGTGCCGTGGGGCTGAAAAAAGGAATGTGGACACAGATATAAAGGCTGTGACACACAAATGCTCCTTCAAGGAGCTAGTCACAACAGCACGCATCCAGAGATGGACAGAGCTCAAAATAGAAGGAAAAGAGACAAAACGCAGGCCCACGGGGCTGAGAAGTGGCAGGTGTCAAATAGTCCACATAAGACAGAGCTTGGGGAGAAGGAATGTCAGGAGCAAGGGGACGGTTCTTTTGTATTAGTTGCTTTCAATTGCTGTGTTAAAACACCATGGCCAAGGTAACCCAGAGAAGGAAGGGTTCGTTGGGCTTTCTGCAGGAAGCTTGGGCAGGCTGGGCCTCTGGTACTGAACTATGGGAAGTCAGCGATGAAGGCTGCTCAAGAACTCGGGCACGAGTGGAGGGAGGCTGTGTACGGGAACAAGGTAGCAGGAAGTAATGCACATGTCTCCAAAACTTCCTGCCCACGGGGCATGACCAAAAGCCTCAGATGAGTGGCAAATGAGGGATGTGTGTGGCTTTATCTGCGAAACATAGGCTCGCCAGTGGCAGAAGCAGAGCTAAAGATGTTCTTGCAAAGGTGAACCCAAAGGAAAACATATATAGATCTCCTGTAAATTGGAAGCAAACAAGATCGCCGGGCAAAAGGTGGAGGCATGGGAATGGGGATAGGGGTGGAGGTAGGGGTGGGGGAGTGGGTAAAAGGGAGAGAGGGAGGGAGAAGGGAGAAGGGATGGACTGGGGAGATCTTGGGGGAGTGGGAGGGTGGAGATGGAGGAAGGGTGGATATTGGAGAAGGGAATAAGATATCTATATTAAGCGAGTCATTTTAGGATTGGCAAGAGTCTTGGCTCTAGAGGGGATCCCAGGTGTCCACGGGGATGTCCCCAGCTAGGTACTTGGGCAGCAGAGGAGAAGGTGCCTGATCTAGCCTTGTCCCATAGTCACATTGATGAATATCTTGATCACCACCATAGAAATTTCGTACGATGGATGGAGATAGAGACAGAGACCCACATTCACATCAGAGCAATGAACTGAGCTCCCAAGGTCCAGTCGAAGAGCAGAAGGTGGGAGAAGATGAGCAAGGAAGTCAGGACCAGGAGAGGCTGGTCCACCAACCGAGACAGTGTGCTTGATCTAATGGGAGCTCACCAAATCCAGCTGGACCAGGACTGAATGAGCGTATGATCAAACCGGAATCTCTGAATGTAGCTGTCAATGGGGGCTGACTGAGAAGCCAATGATAATGGCACTGGGACCTATCTCTTCTGCATGTATTAGCTTTTTGGGAATCTAGTCTATATGGATGCACACCTTCCTAGTCCGGGATGGAGGGGGGAGGGCCTTGGGCTTCCCACAGGGCAGGTACCCTGCCCCCTCTTAAAGAAGCAGGGGGAGGGAGGAGGGTTAGTGAGGGAGTGGGAGGGGACTGGGAGAAGGGGAGGAAGTGTAAATTTTTTGAATGAAAAATAAAAGAATATAAAAAAAAGATGTTCTTGCAAGCTTCTTCCTCAAATGTTAGGCACGTGAGGATAAGTTAGCGGAAGTCCAGGACAAGTCCTTTCTTTTCTCACTTCTAGTCATTTCCTGTGAAACTCAAGGGCCACTAAATGAAGTCATGGTAAGTGAGAAACCACAGAAGTAAATAAATGTTCAGGGTAAGTTGGCTGGCTGTCAAATACAGGAAAATGGCAGAATAAGCCATTATTCATCTGTCAGTCTTGGAACCTAAAGATAAGTTTATAAACTTTGGTTTTACTAAAATTTGCTGAACACTGTGTGTTACACCAGACTTAATATTTGGAGCTGTATGCAATCTGGAAAGCGTGGATTTAAAGTCTGCGCTGTATAACAAAGTCAGCTGCATGTCAGTTATACAGGGGCATGGAGCACGCTCCACGGAGAACCCTGAAGTGGAAGCTGCATGAGAAAGCAAGCACATGGGTCGGTGAGGAGCACAGAGCGGATCTGGTGACTGCATAACCGGGACTGAGCTAGCAGCATCCGAGGGTGACTGAAAACACCACAGTGTAGTAACTTAAACATGATGAAACGGGCACCCTGGACTGCACTCATGCTAACCCATGAAAGATGTTTCTTTCCTACAACTAACACTAGAGCTTTTGATAAGCCATATAAAGACCTACTACTGTAGACACTTCCTAAACTACATACATATATGAACAGAATTTAAATGGAGTCACCATTTAGTGGGGGAGAGAGAATGCCCTAACTAGACACATTGGGTCAACAAGTAAACCTCCAATGCCAGAAATGGGTTATATCTTATTGAGTCATTGGTCAAAGAAATCCCATACCACCACCCCAAACATCACAGACTATTGTCAACACTATTGGCTACTCTCCATAACCAGATGATAAGGCCCTGTCGCTGAAGACACAACCTCCTTAGGTCATTGAGCATGGGGAAACTGAGCTGTACCCAATTAGGAGCATCACCACCATTGAAGTATTTATGGTACCAGAAGATACTTTTGCATACTACTGGAGGAGAAAAGTAGTCATAAATTTTCAAATACAAGGCCTGTGACCTATAACAGCAAGCTACCTGCAAGATGTGCTGGTATAATAGTGGCACAAATGTTACTGGAATAACCAAGCACATTTTGATTGGAATTTTAAGGCCTACTCCATGAGATAGAGCCCATACATGGCATTCTAAAGTGGCAGTCAAAGAACCTGAGACTAGCAAGGTCATAGGCCCTAGGGCAAAACCTACTATTGTTCTGCTATGGATCACGGCAATAAAACGACACTGTTATACCCATAGATCAGTGCACTGCTTGATATTCATCAGAAAAGCTTCTTCTTGCCATAAACAGTAATTAACCCAGAGACACACAACTGGACAATGTTCAGAGAGTGAGAGACTTTGGAACACTCAATTCTAAATGGGACGTCTTTATCAAAGCCCTCCCCACAAGAATCAGGGATCTATGCAAAAGAAGAGGGAGAAAGACTGTAAGAAGCGGTGGCGAGCTGGCTTGAGGAAAACACCGTCTTCCAGACACGACAGGACTGCAGCGTGTATGAACTTAAAGAGACTGTGAACAGCATGAAAGAGACCTGCCCAGGTTCAAACCAGACAGAAGCCCAGGTGGAAGGGGAAGAGAACACCAAGCCCCACTCCTAATCCAGAAGCTATTTGCAATTGATACTGAATGGGAAGGAGGTGACCCTGGGTACATCACACCCCAGAGCAGGCTCCAGGTCCAAAATAGAAAGGACTCCATGTCTTTGGGGGTTTTGTCTTGATTTCTTTTTTCTTCTGTTTGTTTGATTTTTGTTTGAGACAGACAGACAGACAGAACACAAATAAGCATGAATTAGGATGAGTAGTGAGGTGGGAATCTGGGAAGATTTGGGGGAGAGAAAGATGACCAAAATACATTGTATGAAAAAGTATTTTTAAATAAAACACTTAAATATGTATAGCAAAAAGTAAGGAGGGAGGGAGGGAAGGAGGGAGGAACGGAGGAAGGGAGGAAGGAGGAGAAAGAAAGAAAAGATTCTTCCTTTCTTCAGAAACCCATGTAATTTACTCTTTAGCAGTTGGGTGACTGCAAAACACAGGTCACCATCCCTGTTTCCACTGAGAGATGGTGAAGGCCATAATTACAAATGAAAGGATTTAAGAGACAAAAACCGACTGTAACTTCCCTTCTCTGCATAATAGCAGAGCGAGCTGCCCAGGGGCCTCATGAGCTGCAATCTGCCTGTCTTCTGGACGAAAACAGACATCTGAGGACAATTTTAACTTGCACTCGAAAAACTCAGAACTATCCATACAGAAAGGAATTTAAATTGACAAGATGACCCAGCTAGAGACCACACACACACACACACACACACACACACACACGTGCACATGCGGGTGCATGCAGATCAGCACGCATGTGCAGGTCAGAGGACAGCTTGCGGAATCTATTCCCTCCTTCCACCGTGATGAGCTCAGGAGACTGAACTCAAATTGTAAGGTCTGCATGGCAAGTGCTTTACCTCCTTCAGCCAGCCATCAGGAAAGACTGTGTCTGGACAGTCTTTTTGTTATTATTCTTTCAAACACCTAAGCTGTCATAGATCTTCCCCAAGACATAACCACTCCACGGAACTGGACGAATCAGAGTTAACTTTCTTTTCTTGCCCTTGCCTATAAGGTTCATCAAGTTATTATGATGCCATCCTATCACGGGTCACACACTAACAAACCTCTTCGCCACCATGTGAGACACCCACGAACGTCAAGTTCCATCTCTGTCTCCCTGAGCTGCCTCTGTCCTTCCTGTATACTGGTGGCCAAGGTCCTAGATGTTCACTTAGGAGACTCTGGCCAAATGCCTGTGCTCAGGGCAGAACACAAAGTCCCTGCCCCTTCCTTCAAAGAACACACTTCCTGTGGAGAAGACACAAGGTAAACATCTAACCACACACTGGACCGTGAATTCAATTGAGGGAAATTGCCACAAAGAACCGCAGCATGCCCAAGTGTGAGTGAACAGTGGGAGAGGGTCACCTCTGGGGCAGTCAGGCTACAGTCCGAGAACAGAGCACACCCAAGAAATGCTGGCACACACACAGGAATGGAGGCGAAGGATGCTAGGCTCATAACCACTTGACGGGGTGGGGGGACCTCAGCTTCATCGACTTTGACTGGAAGACACATTTGCTTCCTTCCTCAGCAAGAACACTAAGTGAATGAAGTTAGCAACATAAATGAAATTCAAATAATCATAGGTCCGTGCCAGTTCCCCAGCACCACGGTACTAACGGTGATTTCGCTCCATTCACAATTAACTTCTAGGCGGCTTGGGGCCGTGCACCTCTAACCAAGGCTGGAAATCGCAAGTCCACGG
The DNA here is from genome assembly GCA_004026605.1 of Ondatra zibethicus. Taxonomy (NCBI): domain Eukaryota; kingdom Metazoa; phylum Chordata; class Mammalia; order Rodentia; family Cricetidae; genus Ondatra; species Ondatra zibethicus. Next base: position 98,735 of record PVIU01002175.1, on the reverse strand, counting down.
CCAGCCTGAGCTACAAGGCAAGTTCTTGTCTCGAAAACGAAAAGCAACTGCCAATGTTAACAATGAATAAAGCAAAAATTTCTTTTAAATACTTACAAACATCTTTTTCATTCAGGGTGAAATTACTTTGGAAGCCATTCAGGTAATTCACTGTTACTTCATGATCACCAGGTGTAAGGGCTGCAATTTTAATGTTTGTTGTCTCCAATCGATGACAAGAATGGAGCCTGTAACGAAAGAAACAGAACTTTAAATAGCATATAAAAAGAGCACCATGCCCATAAAAACCTGAGTCAGCACAATAAGCACTAGAAAATGCCGTGTGCCTTTGTGTAACGTCGGGTTGTTGGTTGGTATGTACTGTGTGCTAAGACCAAACAAAGAGCCAATGGTAATGGTGGGGGTTGGGGAGTAACCAGACTGCCAGAAAGTACGGAGCAAGCAGAGGGGGTTCTTCGGGGAACCTCGATGTCTTAGCACTGTTCAGATATCACCTCAACCTTGCCAGAGCAGCCTCAGCTCCACAGGCTGCTCCCTTCAGCACAGAACATGAAGGGAGCATCAACACCCAGCACCTCATGCTACAGGCAGGGCTCAGCAGAGGCCGGTGGAAGACGTCAAACTGGACACAGTGGTCCCTTTGCACATACCTTCTCTTCTTCCCCTCTGCGCTGCCTGGACTTACGGTTTTCTTTAACAAAACTTCATCATTTGGCTTTGGAAGGGCTTCTAGTCCCTTCTGGACCACAGAGTCTCACACAGCACTGCTATTTCCTCTCTGATTTCACAGCCCTTTGTTTCTCTATGGGCCATATTTTCAGTCTTATTTTCACTACTAAGAACTTGGCCTCTTGCACCGTAGCCCTCACCCAGGGCTGAGCATGACTCTCACTCAACATTTGCTTAGGACTTTGGACTTGACCCTCCAGGCTCGCTTCTTTAACTTACAACCTGAAACCATCAGAATTCTCCAAACCACACCATTTTACTGATTCATCTTGGGTACAAAGTCTTGCTCTCTTGTCACAAAGGAGATAGTGCTTGTGTCTTCTGCCACACTCCACGGTCTCTGCTCCTTTGTAAGTCACCTTACACTTCAGTCAGCCGGCCGCCATCCATTACCCACCCAGAGTTCCGGGATCCCCTCCCCAGGACTCGAGCTAAGACTATCCTCTGCCCCTCTGACAACAAGGAACGGCCACACAACTTTATGTGGCCAGAAAAACCTGAAGCGGTCACGGTTACCCACTTCAGGCCATGTCCCTTCTCTTCCCTTCCAACGACCTCCAAACACAAAGGGGTTTGGGGTGAAAATCCCAGCTAAGCCAGAACATAAGCAGAAAACAGCCTTTCACTTTCATGAGCAAAACATAGGGGTTTGAAGACTATTTCACGACATCCTCCAACTCCTCTTAACTGACAAATCATCCAGTGCTTACAATAATACTGGGAAAATGTACACTGAAGGGGACTAGCTGACTGTGTTTAAACACGTTATGTCTGTTCATATCAGGACTGCTTGTTGGCAAACTGGGACTTGGGGAAAACCTTGCTTTGATTAGCAATGCACTGTCCTGCTGGGATTAGGGAAAAGTGAGAGATGCTGTGTAGGCCTCCACTCTCGGAAGAATTGCGTCATGCCCACCCAAGATTTACTGGAGCTATGAGGTGATGTTGAGAGCTTTCCCCATCCTCTCAAGGCCCATTTCAGTCTCCTCCTTAATAGCATGGACCCGTTGCTTACTGGACATTGCCACCCAGCTAGGAGAACTTATCTCCAAGACTCTTGAGGAGCCAGACTTATTAGCATCTGACAGGATCTGGCCAGTGTCAGCCTAGGGGTTCTGTTGGACTTCTTAGGAGTCTTCTAAATAGAAAATCATTCCTCCTTGCCCTGCTTGCTTCTTCGAATGCAGGGCTACTCCTCATGAATCACCTTGAACCATGAGATTCCAGGCAAAAGATGGCAAAGGAACCAGACGACAAGGACAGATTCATCACTGTCAGGGGCATTTTCTGTGAGACACAGACTTCAATCTGACAGAGGCAGACACTGGTTTGGCTAGACCTGCAAAGTCCCCTGACCAGATCAGAACACTGTGGGTGGCACTCCACTTTCATTGGAAGAAACAAGCCTGTGGCTAGAAGACTTTGTTTCCATCCGGGCTAATGTAAAACTTTGAATTTTTAAGAAAGAGAAGACCGAGTGAAAACCTCCTTTGGACACCCTGGAACAAAACTCTACAGTAACCAAGAAGGATGCTCTGGATTACGGCCTTAGGCGAAGCCCAGGGTTTCATTACCTGTCTCTAATGCAAACTTCTTTAACAGTTCCAGGGCTGACCCCAAGGGGCTCTGTCCACGTGCAGTCCCACACTTGCATATTGTTGGTTGTGCATTTCAGATTCTGAATTGCTCCTAAAGGAGGAAAAACAACAGACAGGTATATATACAACACAGAGCACACATGGGGACCTCTCTGGGGCACTTTGAGGGTCAGTGTCTGGGTGGCGAGACAAGTACTGGGGCCACAGAGGACCACCCTCTCTACGAAGAAAGCACTCCACTCCACTCATAGGATGCTACTTTAGAACTGTTTTCTTTTATATATATATATACTGTGTATACAGTGTTCTGCCTGCATGTGTGCCTATACACCAGAAGAGGGCACCAGTTCTCATTACAGATGGTTGTGAGCCACCATGTGGTTGCTGAGAATTGAACTCAGGACCTCTGGAAGAGCAGACAATGCTCTTAACCTCTGAGCCATCTCTCCAGCCCTAGAGCTGTTTTTCTAACTCTGTTTCCGGTGCATTTTTTAAAATGAATATATTTTTAAATTTCTTAAGATTATAATACAACTACATCACTACCCCCTTGCTATCCACCCTCTAAACCTTCCCATGTATACTCTACTTGTTCTCTTTTAAATTTATGTCCCTTCTCTCTTCAATTGTTGCTAGCTGCTGTTACATATATTTGTATGCTACATATGTATGTTACATATATTTATATATATGTATGTGTGTATGTATATGGTTTATGGGTTTCTCTGTCCTGGAACTTTCTCTGTAGACCAGGCCTCCGAAGTGCCGGGATTAAAGGCGTGCATCACCACCACCTGGCTATATATTCCTGAGTAATTAAGTGCAACCTTAAATGTTACCTTTATGTACGTTTCCAGGGCTGACCATTTGCTCTGGTTAGTCTGTTGGCATGCTCTTCCCCTGGTAAAGCTATTTCTCCCACTCTCGTATGCTGGCAGGAACCAACAGCTCTCTAGTTGGACTAAAACCCCACTCAACCAAAGGAAAATCATGCCTGCCGCTGGCAACTACCTGGGGCTACTGAATCATGGACTGTGTAGGACAACCAACAGCCACTTCACTAAACCAGCACAATCCTTAACTACACTCTAAACTTGTGTCCTTAGGCTCACAGATAAGCATAATGAGTCCTTATCCCTCATCAGGGAAACTTCTCTTTGTAACAGTTGGAGACCCTTACAGAAAACTGCAACTGATCAAAATGAAGAGCTGTGAAACCCAGTGTTAACGGATACATTTACAAAACAGCTCCCACACCTAAGGCTCGGGGATTACTGCAGAAGAAGGGGTGGAAAGACTGTAAAAGACAGAGCGATGGGGTCGCTGTGAGACCATTTCTTCTAGAAATGTCAGAAGCTACACCCACGAGTTCTCATCAGCATAGCTGCTTAATCATGACACCAATAGGCATGCTAACACGGGAGAGCGACAGCTGTGAGGTTTCAGCCCTGGACAACTAAGAAACTGTGTGTGCGTGTGTGTGTGTGTGTGTGTGTGTGTGTGTGTGTGTGTGTGTTGTGTGTGTGTGTGGAGGGTTGGTGATGTGCTTTGTTTCTGAAATTAAAAGGTAACTAATAAAAGCCAAGTAGTAGAGCAGTAGGAGTGGGGTTAGACTACAAGCAAACCCTTCACTTCCAGAGAAGAGAATTGTTCCAGAAAAGCTCTAGACATATATCACATCTACAAACCGGCCTAGCTGGGGCTGCGTCACTGTTCGTACCAGACTGCCCCCCAGCGGGAATCTACAGTCAATCACTATTGTAAATTACATTCAAACACAATGAACTCACACCAGCCTATAGAAAATGTTCTCGTGTGTGGGCTTAACCAGTGCGAAAGAAACAGCTCAGAAGATTACAGTCCTAAGAGTCTGTATCCACACCCATACAATAACACTGCGTGATGGAATACATGGGCACGGGCATAGGAACCACACAATGAAAAGTCACCCTGGAATGGAGCTGAAAAGAAAAGAAAGGGGCATAGAAGATGGGAAAGGGTAGGAAAAAAGGGAAAGTGGGGAAAGTGGGGAAAAGGGAAGGATGTAAGGCGAGGGGGTGGATGGAAAGAGAAACACAAGAAAGGGAAGAGGCAAGCAAGGAGGAAGGGAAAACAGTATGAAAAACTATCTCATACTCCATAATGTCTATGAAAAGGCTTATTACCTTCATGTATTACAGGCATGATGCTCACTGCTGTCATACATTATAAATTAACATAAAAATCAGAAACACCTCAGAACTGTGCACAGTAGAAACCAGCAGTTACCACAATCACATTGTTTACTTAATAATCTTGGGGAAGAGGTCTTTTTAATTATGTAAACATTCTAAAAATAAAGTTGATGGGCAGCAGGAGAGCATCCTTCACAGAAGTGAGCCAAGCAGTATCTGCATAAACAATCCTAAAAATGTTTTAAGTAAGACACGAGAAACACACGAAAAGAGTTTCAATTCCGTTTAGAAAACTTTCTTCAACGACAACACTTGGGACAGAGAGCAGCACTGCTGGCTGGGCGGGGCGGGAAGGGCTGACTACCGGGACACAGCGGGCATTTTCTGTGCTCTGGAACACAGCCAGATCTTGATGGTGCCTGGCTTAGCAACTGCACATTGTCAAAACTCAGAGAACTGTATCCTAAAGGAATGCATATCATTGTGTGAAAATTATGCATTATTATTTGTATAGGGTAAAAGAATATTTTGATCTACCTTTGATAAAGAGGCTTTTAAAAAGAAACTAAAAAGACATAGGAAAAAGACTGCAGAGAAATGGGTTTTAGCCAGTACAAAAAACCCTGGAGGTCAGTAGAGAAACAGGACTAGTTTAGAGTAGAAAGTAAACCAGTTTGCTCATTTGCTGCAAGGCTTCTGTACTTACCCCTCTTCAGACTATTTGCTTGCAGGGTCAGATGCAGAAGCGTGAGTGCCGACAGGAGCCGTGGCAAGTTTGGAGTCATTCTCCTTCTCTGACTGCCCACCATCCGGGATGGCTGCTTCCACCAGGAGTAAACACCCATCGTCTGTGCTGTGCCGTCAGTCCTAGGATGAGAGAGGAACACAGGGGCTGTCCAAATGGCTTGGAGGACACACCTCCCTCTGGGTACACAGCACCAGAAGCTGTCAGGACATACACTGAAGCCTCGGGGAGAAGCCAAGACATCAAAAGCTTCTTGCAGATGCTGCTTTCCGGTGCTTGCCACAGACAGCAGCCCCACAACAGGCTTCCCGTTCAAGATTACCCTGAACACATGTGCACCTCCACATTTCACCCCAACACTGCTAACAGAGGAAAGCTAACCAATGCACTGACTGATGTTAACACAGACTGGGTTTGAGCCCTAGGTATCCCACTTACTGTGCGGCCCCAAATATACTCAAACGCACCCCAACCGATCTCTGCCTAGGCACCCCTCTGCAAAGCTGAGGTGCAAATGCATTTTCCTACTAAGTTCATTGGGAGAAGCAAGTAATTATAAGCACAAGCAAAGCAGGCGAAATATTCAAAGCTCGTGGTCAGGCTGTGTTTACTGTATTGTGTGGGGGATGGGGGAGAGAGGAAACAAGAGTGACTCCTAGTCTTAGTGGCTACACCACGCATCCCTGGGTGCACAGAGAAGCAGGCAACGAGAGCAGAGGTACAAACTAAAGGAGTCAAAGATCTGTTTTAGTCGAGCGCTAGTGTGCTTCCACTCCACATGACAAACGGAAGCCAGAGAACACTGTCCAGGGAGAGTCAGGACAGCTCGTACAGACACGGCTGGCTCTACCGCTGGTTCACTGGAGCAGCCATGCTCCTTCCCATTTTCCAACAGAACTTCCCTGTCAACTCCAATGTCACCGAGCACGCTTATTAGCATGAAAATGTATTCATGGAATGTCCACAGCGCCCGCTGCTGAGGTTACAGAATTACACAGCTGTGCCGGAATGGCTCAAATCATCACAAACTTTACCCGCCAAATGGCTCAACCTATGTTGGGAGAACGCCTCACGTACCAGCTTATGGTTATTCTAGAAGGGAAACTCAGGTTCCATTGCCATGCCAGGAAGAAGGGATGAGAGGGGCTGGGAGGAGGTGGCCGAGGAAGGGCTCAGGACCAGGTGCTGCCAGACAGGGACTCTAATCTTGGCTCCATTACTAATTAGCAGTGTGACTGAGGGCAAATCACTTAATCCCTCTGGCTTCAGCTTCCACCCATGTAGCCCAGAGGCAAGTTCTGTTTACCGGCCCCAGCCGACTCCCAAAGCTCAGCCGCAATGCTCCTTTCCCGCCAACAGGAACAGGCAGTGCTGAAGGCTGGGTAGCCGGCTGGCACAGACCTAGCACAGGTGAAGCCACCTACTGCGGACTCCTGAGCCTCAGGACGAGGTGATCCAGCAGAGAGGAACCAGTGTGGCATCAACAAAGCCTGCCCAACTTAAAACAGGCAGGGTGATAAAGAAGGCATCCCTCATCTTCACACTCAGAACCCTGGGATTAAGTTATGTGGACACTATCACAAGATGCTAACAACACACTCACCTTCCCATCCAACCCAGACTCGCAGGTGAACTCACTCGAGGACCAGAATTATAGCATGCCTAGAACCTTCCAATGCGTTCCCAGATTAAAAAAAAAAAATGATGCGAAGAAACATCTCTCGCCTCACTTCTGCCAGAAGCCACCACATTAGAATTTACTCTGTGACCTGTGTGGGACCCCACCCCCATCACCACCCCACCCCCATTAAGAGAAGAACAAATCCTTACAGTATTTCAGGAGCTAACTTGCAAAGTTCAGAGAGCTGTCTCCTGAAGCAGCCATAGGGTTACCGCAAGTCTGGTGGTCAAAGCAGACAGCATATGGGCAGGCAGGTGGAACTGCAGTCTCCAGGTGGTCTGAAGGAGGCGGCCGGCAGGCATGGTTTGCTAAATTCATTAGATAGGATAGGAATCTGGGATTTCTTATGAAATACTCGAAGTTTTGAAGATAGGCAACTGATTCCTATTTTTGGAGTATTCTAGATAGCAAACAAATATCTATGAATAATATAATTATCTTAAAAGATTTTAAAATGGTCTTACACCCTTCTGTTTAAGACAAATCATTGTACCGACATGAAAAGAAGAAAGTCTGTATTTGCCCTTACTGCACATTCCTTAAAGTGACCCAAGCCTCAAGCTCCCTCCCAGGAATACAGTGGCTCTGTATGTTCATCTCGTCTGCCTGGCTTTGCCCTCTGCACTGCGGATGCTGGCTCCAGGTTCGTGAGGTTTTGGACTCACTGCTGAGGCTAATGAGAAAAACGAACCGAGAAAAGTAAAGTTTAAGCCAGCAGCTATGGTCCTAACAGACTTGGTTTAGTTGGTTTTGGTCTCTTGTTTTTATCTGAGAGGGGGAGGGCCGGAGAGGAAGATAGAGAGAGGAGGCAATGTGCCTGGAGTGCGGTCCCATACCTTGCTGGCGTCGTGTGTGCCGTGGGCCTGTAGGCTCTTGACCCTGCTACTGCGGGAAGCATTTAGAATACCTGCTCAGTCCCAGCCAGGGAGTCTCCTGCCAGGAAGCATCTTAGCTCCACCACAGTGAGATACTCCCTTGTTGTGAATGACAGGAGAAAAGTACACTGAGCTAGAAGCTTGGGAGAGCAGTGCTCCTGACTCACTGGAAGGCAGATGGAGCACAAGCCAGTCACAGCGGTCACAAGGCACCCAAGCCGGGGAGTTGGGGGTTGCTGCCGTCTGGCTCCAGTACTCTCTGTCCAGAGGCACGGACATGGAGTGTGTCTGTGCATATACCCTACCTACCCTGTACCACAGGGACAAGACAGCACAGTCTCCAGGTGTACGCTCAGGTGACAGTGGGCATGAGACACTTGGACATGTTTCCAGTAAAACTGGTGGCAACACACATTGAACTTCTTGGCGCTGAAAATTAAAAGGAACACACACTTTTCAAAATATAAATGATTGCTTTCAGACTTCATTTAGAAAGACTGAACTATTCATTGGCTGTGGAGATAGAATGCACCAAGACCATGAGCCTCCAAAGGTCCACCTTCCATGACACATTCTTTGGAGGGTTCTGAAGGACAAAGTTTACAAAAATGGGGCAGGGAGAGTGAGCGAGGGGAAGCAGAGAGGTAGAGACAAGGAGAAGGGTGCTAAGGAAAACATGACTCAAAACTTAACTCCATGCCCAGCGTGGGCCTCATGCCAGGCTTCACCAGAACTAAAAACTCGAGCCAATGGACCTTTTGACCTGTTCTTTGGTGAATTCGCTCTGCATCCATCTCTAGAATCTCCCAGTGCCATTTTACAAAACTTACAGCAAGGAAGACTGACGTATTCATTGTCACTGCCGAGTCCCTACAAAAAGGGCAGCCCCCGTGTTTCCACCATCACAACCCTGTCAAAGCGGTACAATGTCCAGCCCATAAGCATAATGGCAGGCCCATATGCTGTTCTTATCCTTAGGAATAGGATATCCCAAGTGTTGCCCATACCCGGGGAGTGGATGTTAGAGGTGTGGTTCCCACACCTTACACCGAGGCACCCCAGGTACCAAAACCAACTAACAGGGCTATCAGTGCCTGCCTACCAACTCTAAGAACCTTGGCCTGACACTACTCCGTTTCCACATGTGGTCCTGTTAGATGTCCTTCAGTGACAGGACATCTTTGGTGACTGATGGCCTAGACTGCAGGGATCATCTCCCCCAAAGACCTATGTGCTGATGGAAAAGAGGGTGGTATACCATCTGTTTCCAAAGTTTGAGAGGCTGCACAGCACCCAATAGGTTCACATATCACTCCCGTAATCATGGCGTTGGGAGAACGAAACAGCCACATTCTTTTTCCTTTTGAGTTGACACGCATGACTTCTCCAATCTGTTACTGAAGTTCTAGGTCATAAATACCTATTAAGTAGGTTTTGACCTAGCAATTTTGAATTGTTAGGTAACTTTTGACTAGGTCATTGTGAAAACATTAATAAAATACTCCAGGCATGAGACTACTTAAGGAGTCCACTGAATCAGACTTTAATCAGCATCCTGCAGACAGGACAACAATATTGAAATTTAACTTTTGCTATGTTATAAAAACTCCCATCATGGTGAATGAATGTTGTAAAATATTCGCCCCCCCCAAGAACATGCTAGTCTATGATTTAAATAGAATATTTTTGTTTATTTCTTGTCTTACTTTATCTCAATTTCCCAAGAACAGCTTTTACTACATGTCTTTAAGATTCCTATTTTTCAAGATCTTCCATGCCAAGTTGGCTAATTTTCATTCCACTGAGGCCTTTCTGTTAATTCAAAAATGTCTCCATTCGTCAACTCCAGAATATCAAAACAAGAATGTGCTCAAAACTCCTTTAAAGGCTTCTCAGGACCTCCACACACACGCTGGGTTCATGTGATGAACAAGGCCCTTCTAGATGCTTGGCTCTGGGCCTCTCTCTCCCACACCACAGTCGCTCCCTAAATACGACATGCTCCAACGGCTCAGTGCCTCCCCACAACCATGGCCCCTATGGGCATCCCTTGCAATATCTCCTACGGTGTTTCCTATTCTTCCTGCCTTTCAGGGATGGATGCTCTCTCCCCCTCAAGAGCAATGTCTGTTCACTCATCACTCAAGGCTCTAGGAGTGACTCAATAAGTATTAATGCATCACTAGTGAACAATGAACTTTCGCTTACTACAGGAGTGAGATATTCTGTTATGAAACTCCCAGGGCTGGGAAGGCAGCTCAGTCAGTAAAGTACATGTCAGGCAAGCATGAATTCAACTTGCATCCATTTAAAGGCTGCGCACGGGTGGGGGTGGAGCGTGGGCGGATACACTAAGACTCCTGAGGCTTGCTTCCTGGCCAGTCAGCTTAGCTTCACCTGTGAGCCTCAGGTCCCAGTGAGAGACAGACACTGTTTCAAAAAGTAAGGAGGCCGGGATGGCCCCAGAGGAACAAAGCCAGAGGTTGACGTCTGGCCTCCATGTGCATACCCATGTACGTGCATCTGCGCACATTAACATAAAATTAAAGGAGCAAGCAAATAAATAACCCAAAGAACATCCTACAAGTTATGTTACTATGGAAGAAAGCATGATAAAGGCTACATTCAAAGCAAACAACCAAGAGCAGACCAATTCCTTAGAACAGGTCCAGTCCTCCTCATCCAACCTGCTAGGACCAGAAGTGCTTGAGAGTCTGGACTGTTCTTTCTTTTGCACCTTGGTACTTGCATAAGTACAATGAATTACCTCAGAGAAGGGAGCCCAAACCCAAACCCGAAGTTCCTTTACACTTTATACTGGCCATGCACTGGATAGTCTAAAAGTCATTTTGTACAATGGTTTTGGTGACCCTGTGTTTTGACTGTGGACTGTCAGGTTCAGAATCCCCCACATGTGGCATCACGGTGACATTTTCAGCCACCCCATCAGTACCACATATGCCAAGCACATGTGTTAAATCCACCCCTTCCCTCGCTGGCTCCTGACACCAGCAGGGAGCGCTCCTCCTCAGCTTGCTTGTTGACTGCTGGCTCTTCTCAGCCTTTATTCCCTCACTGGATATTATCCACTCTTGTGGCTTCAACCACCACTCATACGCTAATGACTTCCAAATCTGTTTCACAGAATTGGCCCCTGCCCAGCTACAGACTAACCATTTACCAGACAAGTGTGCGCTTATCTACACAAATCCACTCAAGTAGGCTCCCAAGAAATGTGAAAAAAAATACTTGGATGCTTCGTATGCACTTGGATGCCTCCGAGTCCTCAAAAATCCAAAGGAAACACAAGGAAACTCACTTTCCCCTCTAGGCATATTCTCTCAGGCCGCGGGCCAATTCACATTGCTCAAGACAGTCAGTCTTGACTCCTTCATCCTTCCTACCTCATCACCAATTTTACTCCCAAACACCCCTTGTTTTTACCACCCTCGATTCCTCGAATCTCCTTGGCCACGACCTCCACCACTTCCAGCATAGGTAACTTAATTCATCTTTTAATTCATTTCATGTCTCCAGCTAGGACCTCACCAATGCAGCTTCCTCGTGAGATGAAGGGCTTTGCCCAGAAGCTGCATCTCCCACTCTCCCCTCCATCCAGTGGCTACACTCTTAGGGCACCTTGTCAGTTACCTCAAGCAACCAGCAGCGGCAGACCCTGCTCTCCTTCCACCTTGGTGAGTTAATGCTGTAGGAGGGGATGTTTGCAGTCCCCTTCCAACTCTGAGCATACTTTTGATTAATTGAGCTCCTCACTGAGCAGGTGCAAAGGCGAACACACCCAGAAGACAGCCAGCCAAAGTGGCTGTGACTAGCCAAGGGTAGTGCGGTGGGGGTGAGCTGCAGCTTACAGCCTGCACCAGAGATGGACAGGGCATCCTGCAGCTACGGAGCTTCCAGTTTTCCAAAGTCTGAACTTCTGTCTTGTCTCACACAGACTCAGAACGAAGAGGGATGAGGAGCTGCTGTCCACAGCATAGGCACCTTCACCCACGGGCACTGGAGGCTGATCCAGGCTTTCCCCATTCCTAATCAGAGGAAGGGCTTTGCTACTTTAAAAAAAAAAGTGAAATCTCCTTATTTCAAAATGCCATTTGGGGGGAAAATACTGCAATACCATTCGAGCCAAACAAAACAGATTTCCAGGCCAAAACACTTCTTAGGGAGACAGCTAAAAGCCTGCCTGAAAATGAAATGGCAAACAAATGAAGAAAAAAAAAACCCTCTCATCTTAAAATGTAATTGTTCTAATATTTGTATTCAAATGCACAGATACTGTCCCTAAATACTGTAATGATCTGTCTCTTTAAGAGACAAGCCACGCCTACTCTCTCCCATCCGCTGAGGCAAGCTGATCTTCAGCTTCCAGCCTGAGTTTTCTCTTTTTTTCCATCTTCCTCTCGGAGAGGCAGCTTCTGCCTCTCCCCACTTCTCCCCTTCCCCTTCTGTCTCTCCCCTCTCTCTTCTCTCTCTCTTTTTCTCTCTCTCTGCTCTTCTCCCCTTCTCCCGTCCCCCTCTATAACCCCCTGAATAAATATCCAACCTCACTCTGTATGGCGTGCCTATCCATGTCTCTGTCTCTTGCCAGCCCGCCATGTGTCTCCCTGCCTGGGACCAGCCACCGCTCGGGGACCAGCAGCCATCTCTGCCTGGGACTGGCTGCTCTCAGAGCCCACTGCCTGCCGCCACATGGCCCTCTACCACCGCTTGGGGACCTACTGCATTTCTGCTGCCCGCTGCCTCCGGGGATCCTGCCGCATTTTTAATTTTTCCATTACAAATATGTCTTAATGTTTTAATACTTTTCTAGTCAAGAATCTGAAATCTTTTACCCCAAAGAACTCTGTTTGTTTCCCTTTTATTCTCAGACCTCAAAATCCTAGGCATCAGCTTAGACTACAAATGCTTTTCAAAAGAACAAGAGGGAAGGGAAGGGGAGAGGAAGGAAGGAGAAGGAGGAAGGGAGAAGGGGAGAAGGGCTCACTCCACCTTAAATGTAAGAGTGGAATAGAAAAAAAAAAAACCCAAAGATTTAGAAGCAATTGTTATTTGGCAGAAATCCTTCAATGAGGGTCATTTTGTCAAGAAGCAGACTGCATAACTGTTTGTGACCAAAGAGGTGACAAGAAGCCTGAAGGAAGGGCAGGTTTATTCTGGCTCCTGGTTTGAGGGTCAGGCCAGCAAGGTGGGGAAGACGGGACGGCAGGAGCAGGAGGCTGCTGGTCACATTCCATCGCTAATTAGCATAAAGCTAAAGTTCTCCTAGTCTCCTTTTTGCTTCATCCAACGTGAACAAAAACCAGTGCATAGTGCTGCATCACTCCCTTCACAGTGGGTCTGCCCATCACTTAAACGTCTCTGGAAACAGACACAGGCGCGTGCACACACACACACACACACATACGCATGCACACAAGCACCCCTGAGGTTTGCTTTCTAGATGATTGTAAAGTCCATCGAGTTGAGGATTTGAATTAAGCACTGGAGTGGCAGGGATCTACACCCCAGGGATCCATAGGCCTGATACTGATCCTGGATTTGACTACGTGCAGAAAGTATTGAGAAAGTATTGATTTGGGGAACTGAGAGAGGGATCTGGAAGAGAGAATGGGTCACAGTGGCCAGCTGTACCCCTGACTTGACAAACTCTTGGACTAGGAGACCAAGAGGCAGGAAAAGACATAACATGTCTTGGGTGAATGAGATCTTCCCTAAGGTACCAATGGTGTTTGAAAACCAGACAACCACTCTGAATAAACAGAGCTAAAGGCTCCTTTTACCAGCTGACCAGCTTACTTGGAGTGCTATTTAATGATGTCAAGCAGAACAGAGGGGATAAACAACTGTGACAGTTTCCTGTGTGTGTGTGACATTTTTCATCAATTTGCTGGATAAAAGAAGCCCACCATTAAAGTTGCGGAAGGAAAAAAAAATGTACAGAACAGCAAATCCACCACATGTGGTAAGGAAGACGCCAACAAACCAATCCGACAAGTTAACTCAATAGAACACATGTAGCACTGGCAATTTCAGGGCACAAGTGGGACATGGACAGAGACGGGGGGAGGAAACTATAACTTAACGGACACACTGTAACATGGCTGCCAAAGTAACAGTGTTAGTCATGTTTGAGATCCTGTCCTCCAGGGTATTAAAATTGGAAGAGTCTCTTTTAGTCAAAAGAATAACAACGATAAAATGCACAAAATTATTACCCAAATTATTATACTGTTACCTTGGCAGCCATATCACAATGTGGACCCATGTTCTTTATATGAAGCTTCTTGAGACTAGACATAGGAAATAGCCTGTCCCTGTGGAGTTCACAAAAACCTTACTCTTAAATGTTCTAATTCATCTCTAGCCACTCCCTATGTAATCCATCCCAAGGATCGTGGGTAAGTAAGCTCCGAGAATCTCCAATCACATGCCGAATGGTTCCCCACCACTCCAGTCTCATTTTAAGGACAACATAACTACTGTCTCCTTTGCTTCCACACTGGTGCTGGAGAAATAAGACAAATATCCAGGGTCAGGCTTGCTGAGGCCCTCTCAGCGCTCACTTGCGGCAATGATCCCGGGCAATTCCCCCACCGCACACAGTCAGTCTTCCCTGGCCCTGAGGAAGTCCCGATCTGAGCGTGGCACAAGTTCTTTGCCATTTCCTAACAGCTTCACCCATGAACCCCATGTTTCTTCCACCCCTTCCTCTATGGCCCATGGCTCAAGTCCAGCAAATGCACAGGGCTCTGACTTCCTCTGTCACTGCTCCACCGGGGACATCCTTCCCAGATCTCCTTTTCTGTCACTTGTCCATCAGATCCCAGCTCATGTCCCCTGAATCCAACCCTCCTGTGCTCCTGCAGCTTAGCACATACGCCTGCAACAGTCGACAGAAATAGCTCATGAAACCATCTTACTCAGCAAACTGAATACATTGATGTTTTTTCCCCTTAAGGAAAATGTCATGCAACAAATATGACAGTTTTGATATACAAGAACACAGAAATGGGCAAAACATAAAAAGATACTAAATCAGAAGTAAAAACGCACAATCTAAACACTAAGAGACGTTAATGGACAATAAATCGTGCGTGTGATGTGCGATGCAGCCCCACGATGGTTTAGACAGTGTTAGTGAGAATGATGCCAGCCACCACTGGGCGAATGAGGAGAGGCTGAAACCCAGCTGTTTCTGACAGTCTCTCATACCCCCACAGTGCTTGGGGGCAGGAGAGTGACTCTCATGTGCTACTCAATGAGGAAACAAAGGGGTTAAGAGTCTCATGACCTGAAGAGAGCAAAGCCAGAAATGGAACCCGGCTTGTGACCGTGACTCCAAGGTCTGAATCCTGAGTCACGTTATGATGCAACTTTACTTGAAAGCCTTTGACTTGACGATGATGATGGTGGTGGTGGCGGTGGTTGTGGTAACAATGACAAATCGATCTGATAAACCTGATAGGCATTTATTGATCATTCACTATTTACTCAGTTCAGTGCCAGGTGTGGAGGCACATGCCTTTAGTCCTAGCAGTTGGGAGGCAGAGGCAGGAGGCAGGAGAATCTCTGTGACTCTGAGGACAGTCTTGCCTATACAGTGAGTTCTAGGATTTCCAGGACTACATAGACAAACCCTGTCTCAAAACACAAAAATAACAACAACAACAAATCTAGCCATTTCTAGAAACTTTTCTGCAAGGGATATTGGACAAGATGGCAAAGATGTTCTCTGTGCACCTGCACTGGGAACTAAGATCAGCATGCACATCATTTGGAGACTCATTGAAGGTCCCACCTCTGTAAGAATTCTGGCCACCTCTTGCAGTTTCTTAAGAACGTATGCTAATTTAAGTAAAACCTACAAACATTCCTTTTTAAATTGTTCTGACTTTTCCCTAGATGTCTACAGAGCTCCCGCCTGCCCTCTCTCCAGATATAAGCACAACTTGTTTCTTGCCAGTCTCAGATAGTTTGAGCTCACACCCAACACAGATGCTTAACTCACAGTCCCCCAACTTGTTCTCCACTATCAAAAAATGGTACAGACACTTTCCAAAAACGACTTGCAAAAACCACGGGCCAGGCGTGGCGGTCCATGCCTATCATCTCAGCACTTGGGAGACTGAGGCAGGAGGCAGTTCAGCCAGGCTATACAACAAGATCCTGCCCCAGCCTTCCCCCAAACAAAGCAAAGGAAAGTGCCCTAGCACTTCTTGATCCACCCCTTCCTGTACGGGATCCTCCACCTCCTCTGCATGCCTGGTAGCTACAGCTTCATTCGTTTTGCAACCAAACACTGCCCAATAGGCTCACTGCTAGCCCCAGAGTCAGCCATGTGAGCCTCTTGCTTGTGCTGTTACCAGTCTCTGAAGCAGCCTTCTTGCACGCCTCCATCCTTGCTCCCTACACACTCATTCTGCACAGAGCAGCCATGGTCACCATCCAAAAATAGCCATCAGACCCTGTCACTGTGGATTTAAAACTGGGGCCAATTCTTATAAACACACTCCACTTTCTCTCCCATGACCCTGGCAGGCCCTGTTCCCCTTCCACACACGCCTCTCTCCTTCTGTTCCTCATGTGCTGGTTGCCCGGTCCCCCTCAGGAATGTGTATATGTTATTCCTGCTGCACGGAACCTCCTTCCCTGGACCTCTCTATAGGTTCTATGTATCCCTCAGGTCTGACTTGGCATTCACTTGTTCAGCAAGCCCTCTGGCATCGCCTAGGGAAAGAAATGGCCCCCAGTGACCTCCCACAGTCCTGCCGCCCACCCACACAGCCCTCACCCCTCACCACGGAGCCCTTAGAATACCCATCGATATCTCGACTTGTTTACTGCCTGGTTCTCCCCAAGCGACAGGCACGTGTCACGAAGTGAGACCCAGCTCACTTCCTCAGTGCTAAAACCCCCAGCAGATATAAAAACTCCCAAACACATAAAAAGGTATGGAAGAAATATGTCAAATAAGCCGAATAAATGACTTTAATAAATGTAACATTATGCATAATTGTGCATCATGGAAGATGATTAATTTAAGTTACATTTTAAGTCATATTACAAAAAACATGTGAAGGAAAGGGTTTATATCACTCACAGTTCCATATAACTATTTATCATCAAAAGCATTCAGGACAGGAACTCACCCAAGGCAGGAACCTGGAGGCAGGAGCTGGTGCAGAGGCCATGGAGAAGTGCTGCTTACTGGCTTGCTACCCATGGCTTACTCAGGCTGCTTTTTTATAGAACCCAGGACTGCCCAGCCCAGGGGTGGCACCACCCCAAAGGGCTGAGCCCTCCCCCAATTGGTAACTAATTAAAAAAATGCCTTACAGCTGCATCTTATGGAGATAATTTCTCAACTAAGGTTCCTTCCTCTCTGATAACTCTAGCTTGTGTCAAGTTGACATCAAACTAGTCAGTACAATGTCTAAATATGCACAGAAATTAATCTATTATCTATAATATCATATGGAGTTACCTCTGAAGGTTGAGACTGAAACCTTAAAAAAATTGGTCTCCAAGTTTTCTCAATTTTTATTAGGTAAGTATATTACCTGTGTCATTTTTGAAGCTATTTCCACTTTTTTTTTTCTTGAAACAGACTCTCACTATGTGACACTGACTGGCCTGGAGCTCACTATGCAAACCAAACTCACAGAGATCCACTGATCTACCTGCCTCTGCCTCCCAAGTCCAACTGGGATTAATGGTGTGTCCCCCACACTCTAAAGACAGGTCGATTTCTAAAAATGCACAGATGTAGAATAAAAACAAACAATTCCCAGTAGAGAAACAGCAGCTAATAAAATGAGCAAGTATTTTTTTTCTGAATTCTCAATTATGGAACAAAATGATACAAGCTACATTAAAAGTCTTTCATTTCTGACCCGGAAAAGAATTTGCAAGTTCCTGGAAGCTGTGGTTTGATGGCTTATGTCCCCCAGGGGTCCACTGTGCTGGGTTCTAAGGTCCTTGGGGCTGGGAATTAGAGAGAAACTTTGAGAGGTGGGACTCAGTGGAGGGTCTTTGGGTCATTCTAGGTGTGTACTCAGAAGGGACTGTGGGGATTCCAAACCCCAGGGGACCAAGCTTAACACACAGATGACAACGGAAGGACATGTTTAAATCACATTTCAGGGACCATTTACTTCCCAGAGCATCCCTGCTGTCTTTCCTCTTGGAGAGTTAGGAAGATCATGCAAAGCTGGGTGAGGTGGCCGAAACCTGCAATCCCAGCACTTGCCAGCGCTTGGGGATAAGCCAGCTTGGGCTACAGAGTGAGGCCCTGTCTCGAAAGAAAACCAAGCAAACAAACAACAGCAACAACAACAAAATCTAAAAAAATAAAATCTCATAAAAAGCACTTTTGATGACCTCTGTCAAAAGCACAAAACAAAAGGCAGACCTAGCTCTGTAGCTTCTTCCACATCATTGTCCTGTAAGCATTTAAGTCTGACCCCAACAACACAGCCTGTGGCACATGGTAAGACAGCGTTCATGTGTCTCAAAAAACAAAAACAAACAAACAAAGACAACATTCATGGTTTTGACTGCTGTGAGCTGGAAATGTCCAGAACAAGGTCCTCTCTAGCTTCATTGAGCCTGGCCTTCAGGAAAGGGTCGGCTACGTCCTGAACTCAGTCCTGAGTCTGATCTTCATGCCAATACAACACAGCCGGCTGCCTACCTGCCATAACAAACTCCTTGCATGTCACAAAAAGAAATTGTGGAAAGTGACCTCACCCCCAAGGGAAGCAAGCTAACTCCTCTGTTTCCAGAGGAGGAGCAGGGAGTGAAGTAGGCTGTGAGAAACCCTGGTACGGATGGAAATATGATATATGATAAAATGTTGACCTTGCAGGAGGCCCCTGGCTATGTCTATAACCCCTCCCCATGAGGACTACAAAGTTCACAATTCATAAAATTATCTTCTTTTATTTAGCTATAAGAGGAAATGAAATGTAAGGCCAGCATTTCCCATGACGGTGACTTCTGTGGCTGCAGAGGCTCTGCATCATCCCAGAACCTATATACGTGTGTACTGCGGATCCACAAACTGCATGTTGGTCACAACTGCTACCGACGTTCAAAACTGTCACAGTTCATGAGAGCCAGTGCAGTTTCACGTACTGTCGTGAAGAGGCACAACTGCCCTTGTCTCGTGGGAAGATGGCATGCTGGGATTTCTCACTCAGAATACGCATACATCCCATGCATCCTAGATTTACGAGGAAACTTATTACCCAAGATGATCTCACAAAAGCATGAGCTCTCCCTCACAGTCGCAGAAGGTGCGCCCTTCTCAGAAGATGTAGAAGTAGTTTTCAGCCTAGAGGCCTAAGGAATTGTCACCGAAGTTTAATATAAGTCATCTGTAAATGTCAACAAGGTGACGTAATGGTGCGGCTGCTCATCCAGCAGGTTGAACAAGCAGACGGCAGTGTTTGTGTTCACTCAAAAGTAACATCATGCGCTTCCTTTGGAAAGCACGGGACAGGAGGCCAGGATTTGCTGCTTGCTACCTTCCTCCAGCGACGACCAATGACTGAGTGGACCTCCTGGCTCCACGGAGCAGTGATTGCTCCTGTGTGTCATTCCAGGGGCAAGGGCACCTGAGTCCAGGGGCACTGGGGCCTATCCAGTGCCCGGCAAAAACAGACACGCCCACCACTGAATGAGTCAGCTCTAACCTTGAAGAATGTATCACAGGACTGCCCAATACAACTAGAGGCGGAAAAAACTCGTCTTCAATTTAAAAAAAAAAAAAAAAAAAAAAAAACAAAACCAGTACACCAATAACAAAGACCCAAGGCTGATGACCTGAGTTAGATCCCTGGAACCCTCAGGAAGGAGAAAATGGTTCCTTGGGAGTTGGCCTCTCCTCCACACACGCACTGTGGCATGCGCCACCACACATGCATACTCACACGCAAATACATAAATGCTTTGCTTTTAAAAACTCAAAATATTTCCTAGTGACCAGGAATAATACTGTGTCAGGATGCCCTGAAATGGCCTCCGTGACCCGTGTAATTTATAAAATGACACATTCTACCTAGAAATTCTCTGGTATTAAGAACACTCAGTCGTCATCACCCTATCAGGCTGGGGTATTTCTGGCAAGCCTTCTCTACTGGGAAGCACCAAGAGCTGGCATCATCACCCACTAAACAGGGACCCAAACAGAAACTGAACTTACTCAAGTTCACAGCACGCTGGGAAGGGAAATGGAATTTCCTCCTACCCTATAACCGTACCATGTGTTTTCAGATACTGGGAATTCAGGGGACTTAAAAGAGCAATGGAGGGCTGGAGAGATGGCTCAATGGTTAAGAGCACTGGCTGCTCTTCCAGAGGTCCTGAGTTCAATTCCCAGCAACCACATGGTGGCTCACAGCCATCTGTAATGAGATCTGATGCCCTCTTCTGGCGTGTGGGCATACATGGAAGGAATGTTGTATACATAATAAATAAATAAATAAATAATTTTTAAAAAAGACTAGTAAATGCTTTAAAAAAAAAAAGAGCAATGGAGCTTCAGTTGCTCCACACAGAAATAATCTACCTAGTGTCTGGAGTATAATCTTGGCATCTTTCTATGAAATGTCATGAAACTGACCACACACATAAGCATGCCCACACATACTCCAACGTCAAGACTCAAGATTGCACTACACATGCCACCTTGTCGTCTGGCTCGTAGATGTTAAGTTCTCAGCATCTGTCCCTATCACCAAGCACCCCCCTACATCACTGTTCCTCCATTACATGTGAATATCACAATCCATCTTATTACTGAGCATGGAAGCTGTTTCCAGTGTGTAAACACGTATAAACAACGTAACAAAAATAGTCTGGGCAAACCATGGGGATGTTTTAGGGTGCATTTTGTGGGGGAGCAGCCCCTCAGCATCTGTAGGCAACTTTTCCCCCGGTCCCTCTTCTGATACATGCCACTAACTAGACTTCCCACCAAGTTGGTGATCCCTGTGGGAAAGACCAGGCTCCCTGCAGGAGCACCCACACACTGGCGCTGTGAGGCCAGACTATGGCTGTAGCTGGTTTCTATATACATGCTTTTTTTTTTCCCTTCATCCCCTCCTGGTTTAAATTCCTAGGGGTAGAAATGCCTGACTAAGGGACAGGGCACATTTTTGAGGCTTTTGATGAGTAATACAAAATTGCCCTCCTGGAAAGTTACAATAACTCAAACATCCGCCAGGAGCATCACAAAATGACAATTTCCACAGCCTGCAGGGTTTGCTAGATTTGATTCCAAATAGCCAAGTTCTGCCTGGGCCATAAGGTTCTAAACAGCAAAATCACTGATAAGATACATTTAGAAGAAAGGTAACCAATTTAGGGCACAACTGCTCAGCCTTAAAAGTACATATGTTTTCAGACAGTTAAGATAAAATGTAAAGAGTACCAGATATCAGCAGACTGACAGGGTGACTCCAGGAACATCCAGTGCACAGCTAGGAAGAGACATGGTGCAGTTACGCATGCCAATTGAGCCACTGTTAGGGTTGGGAGTTTGGGCTTTAATAGCAACATACTCTATTTTTTTAAACGAGAAATTACATATTCTTGCATGTTGTACAAATGCTCTCACAGCTAATGTACCAATCTGACAGGCTCAAAATTCTTTTATATATTTATTTAACAAATATGGGGGTGCCTGCAATGGATTGGACGCTACGCCAGTGCTGAGGACACATGGAAATCAACAGTGAACCCCTCAGGGTGATGTGACTCTAGAATCCTGGGGTTAAGTGAGAGTCAGTACAACAGGCTGAGATGACAGTCCCCAGTGACTGTTCCCAGGCAAACTGTCGCATCTTTAGGGCTCGGTTTCTTTACATATTAAACTCCAGAAGCCATCTGGGGGCGCTCTGCTCCTCTCAAGTTGCACTAGGTTGTTTGAACCCTGAACTTATATTTTCCCAAGAGCTTGCATTTTCCTCTCTATCTAGATCTTGCATAGGCGCTCCCCTAAAACCATTTGTAAAAACTGCAGTAAAACCTGGTGACCCGGGTACCCTAAAGAAGTAAACACAGAGTAAAGTTCCGGTCAGACAGTTTTTGCTCTCAACTTTAACAGTTTCTTTGGAGAACCTTCTCGACTGTTCTCACCTTATTCACGGCTATGCTATACACACAGAGGCATAGAGAATGGCCCGGGAGTGGGTCTCCAGGCCTGCTGTGTGGAAACAGCTGGCATCTTGTCATCATGCCTCAGTGTTTACGGTGGCACTCCAGCTGGCCACAGGGGTTAAAGCATGTAGCTCCTGGCAATAGATTCTCACCTTCTTCCTACCCCTACTGGAGCTCAACCAACCCACATAATTCTATCAACAAAATGACTGCAACTTAACTGCCCCTTAGCGTTTTCTAATATTAGAAGTGGGAAACACTACATCTGTCACCACTTGTCATTTTCCACCAGATGTTCCCACTACCACCGTTTCAACTGTCCTCTGACCTAGGGACTCCTTGCAGAAGTCTGCCCTGGGGAGCAGACACAGCACTGAGCCACACATACCTTCAGGAAGTAACACCGCCTCCTAGTGGCCCTTTGAGGTACTACTACTTAGCAAGATTAGTCTCAACTCTGGCTGGGTCTGCTGATTCCAACTGGTTCAGCCTTATAAAACCAAAAGAATGAATACTAGCCAAGATTTTCCCCACGACTCAAAAGTATGCTGGGAAACAAAACAAAACAAATCCACCAAATAGTTTCCCCCTCACCTTCCAATGCTAAATCGCAAAGCTTTTGAGCACCAACTTCAGCTTCCTTCAGCAGCAGCCGCTGCCGGCACATGACCAGAAGGAGCATATGTGGCATCACTTGAGACAATGTAAGACAACTGAATTCCTGTCCTTCTGCAACCCGTGGGGGACTGCAAGGCAACTGCTCGCAAGTGCTTTGAGTTTCTCGGCCTCTAAACTCTCCATCTCTCCACCCCCAGCATCAGCTATTTGCCTGCAGTGCATTTCTGAGTCCATTCTTTTCTGACTGTCTGCACAGGTTGAAGCCCAGCAAGTAGGGAAATACAGTTATCTTATGTGGAAGCAAGCTGCTATCATCAGGTATCAACCAGTCCGGAGGGGAGATTTAAAAAGAAAAATCAAACTCTCATTCTGCAAGGATGAGAGAACTCCTAATACGGAACAGGAGCCCAACAGTCAATCTGCAGAAAGACACGACTCTTATTACACGGCTACAGCAACTGCTTGGCATCAAACCCATTTCCCAAGGTTTCAATTAATATAAAGGAACATATATTTAGAATGACAAACAGATTAGGAGTTGGGAAGAGGAAATACCACAAGTTCCTGCTATTTCCCAAAATAGAGCAGGCACACACACATTCCTCCTATGAGAATAAAGTACCTGAGTGAAACACACACTTCTGAACAGCTCACTAGCCATCCGCACGCCCAGAGGAACCTAAACAGCCACACACGAAAAGGCGCCAGAAACTCTTACTCCCGTGTAAATGGCTATTTCACTGGAATCAACAGTGAAAACTCAGACTAAATCTCTCTCGGAAATCACTACGATTTACTAAAAAGGGCTTTGTTTTGTTTTGTTTTTAGCATTTCCGACTTGGATTTCGTGGCAGAAGAAGGAAGAGCAACTGGCTTAAGGCAACAGTTTGAGAGTGTGTGAACTGTAACAGACGTAGAGTAAGGTCAAGGGTCAGAATCAAGGTGGAGAGCTCAGATAAAGACTCCTTCCTGACTAAGAATTTTGACCAGTGCTGGATATTGGTGGTGCACACCTTTAATCCCACCACCTGAGAGGCAGAAGCAAGTAGATCTCTGTGAGTTCGAGGCCCG
Organism: Ondatra zibethicus; assembly: GCA_004026605.1. Classification (NCBI taxonomy): domain Eukaryota; kingdom Metazoa; phylum Chordata; class Mammalia; order Rodentia; family Cricetidae; genus Ondatra; species Ondatra zibethicus. The sequence goes on along the minus strand of PVIU01002175.1, from coordinate 75,063 downwards.
CCTCGAACACAGAGAAACTCTGTCTCAAAACACCCCCCATAATAATAATCATAATAATAATATAATTTTGACCAAGAACCAGGCAAGATTATTTTTTAAGACCTTTATTTACTTGTTCATTTCTTCAACAAATAAATCCCAGAGTGGGTGGAGTCTCGGCTGCACATGCAACAGGCATCTGCAAGACCTAGCCCTGAACTCCTGAAGCCACCAGCCCATGGAGGAATCTCCCAGTGTGCTTCTGCCACACACCTCTAAGCAGATGCAGCACACCAATCCCAGCACATTTTGGAAAACTCCCCTTCTCCCTGACCCTCAGCACAGCACCATGGAGGCCCTAGGTCACCCAGTGCCTTGGCGCTTACAGTGCCCCCTGCCCGAGCTACATTATCCCATTCACCAAAATCCCAGGCTGTTTCTCCGGAGAATTCAGTGCTCAGCTCCAACCTTCCTACCCCAACGAGGCTTCTCTGGGCCCCGACCCTCAGGCTGCATCCTCACCGTGCCCCCCCCAGCCATGCTAGCCCATCAGTCCTTACCACTACCTGGCATCGCCTTAACTGGTCCCCCGATTTTAACTCATCTCCGCAATCCAGATGGAAACTCATGACAGCCAGGTGTTTAACCTGCACACAACTGAATCTCAGTTCCCTGAAAACTGCCCGGAATATTAACAGATGGCCGATGAACACCCATTTATGAAGAACAAATATGGACAGTAGTAACACTTTTGTATTGACACCACAATGTTAGCTCCCAAATAACAAAGGAAAAAAAGCCACGCCCTAAATACTAACAGAGTCAATCGGGTTTCAATTAAATTTTTTGAAAGGATCCTCACAGCTTCTGGAAGAAAAAAACAAAACAACAACAACAAACAAAACAACCACAGCCTCCACCTCTGGTCGCATCAGGCTACCCAATGTGCCGTGCTCCAGTGCCGCATCAGCACTGCCTAAGCTCGACAGTTCATTCTGCTTCAAAAAAAAATCACTCAAGAGATGCCAAGGACAAATATTTTCAAAAGCATCCTTCCCCTAAGAGTTGGCAGTAATCCTTTCCCGGCCCATAAGGGTGTGAAAGCAGTTTATTCACACTGAAGTAGAAGACAGCGTGCTCTGCCACGGAAAGCACAGGTTATAACCTAGTGGTGAGCAAATTTTCTGAAACATAAAACCATTCTGCCAATTTAATAAAAGGCATGAGCAATCAATGCATATTCTAAACCATTTAAACTCTTAAGATTGAAAAAAAAAGATAGGGTCTCATTATATAGCCCTGCCTTGGAACTCTGTGGCCTAGGTGGCCTAGGCTAGGCTAGAACTCACAGGGATCCATCTGCCCCTGCCTGCTGAATGCTGGGATTAAAGGTACCACACCTGCCTTGGTAGATTATTCTCATAATTACACATTTGTTCCTTTCTGTTGTTGAAACAAGGCCCAAGCTGTCATTAAGGGAATGACTTTAGGTCCTAACCATCAAAGCTCTCCTTTCACAGCGAAGATGCCACAAATCCCTATGGGTCACTTTGGAGTCATAAAAGCAAAGGATATGCACTGCGCAGAGCAGGCATCCACTTCCTGCAAAGGGAAGAAGCAACCCACTGCTGACTTTGGGCCCTGGGAATAACTAAAATCCATTAAAAGCCTCAAAAAAAAAGTACTTTACAATAATTTCACAGCAAGATATCAGAAAGAATGTATATACCTATCAAGAAAGAGAAACTTAAGTGAATTATGGTTTGTCCTTAATGGAGTTCTCGGCCGCTGTGAGAGAGTGAGGCAGCTTTTCTTCCGGAACTGATGGCAACGGTCAGGATGTAGGACTCTGCTGGGGGAGGCGAAGAAGCTGGCACAGAACAGGGCATACAATGTATCCCAGTCAGTCAGAAGACAAAAGAGCAAAATGTTTGCAGAGCATTGGGCTATATTCCCAGAGAGAAAGCCAAGAGTCTGGAAGCCTGGTTCTTACTGATGCTGTGGGGGCGTGGCAGGGTAGAGGTGCGCTTTTACCCTGAACTTTCTGTAACTATTGAGTCTTCTCAATATGAAGAGACATCCCCCAATTAATATGACAACATCTTTACATGATCATCTATACTACTACTAACAATGCTCCATGAATGAGTCCTTAGAAGCAAAAGTTTCTTTAAAAAAAAAAATCAGCAAAGTTTCACTCGGTTTAACAGCACAGTGCCCGATTCTCATTTCCCAGAAGAGAATCCAAGTATCCACTTAATTAGCGCAGAGAGCCTTGTGAGCTCACCTAGTACAAAGCAAATACACCTCAGTTCAACTCTGGCAAAGCAAACAACTGCCCAGGCCTCCTTGAAAATATACCTCTTACTTAAACTGAGCTTAAAACTCTCCAGAGAAGTTTCCAAAGGGACACACTTTCCACCTGGATATAAGACAGAAGGGAACAAAGAGAACAATCTAGTGTTTTTAAAAGCATGGGCTATGCTGAGTCGGCTTTCCTTGGAATGGCTTAAACTAGAAGCTTCTGTTCCAAGTGCAGTATGACTTCAGGGCCGCATCAAAATAATCGTGTAAGGAGACGGGAGAGCATCAGTTGCAAAAAACAAATGCTTTAGCTTTTCATGGTGGGGGAAGGTTGCTTTAAATAAAATGTGGGCACCACTTTTGGGGGAATTGTTTTTTGAGAAAGGGTTTCTCTGTGTAACAATCCTGACTGTCCTGGACCTCTTTTTGTAGATCAGGACTGGTCTCAAACTCACTGAGATCCACCTGCCTCTGCCTCCCAAATGCTGGGATTAAAGACTGTGCACCATCACCACCGCTGCGAGACCTGGGCACCACTTTTGAACCCCTGACTAAATAATCACATCAACTTGACTCTAAGCAATTTTGTTGAATTAAATATGCAACTGAAGACAAACTGAATGACAAACTTTAAACGGAAAGTTTTGCTGAAAAAAAAAACACCGTATTTAAGGAAACACAAAGTAAATGCAAAGAATGTATTTCTATGTAAATGTCAGTCAATAAAGGCACACGTGTCCTGTCAATATCTCGCTGCTTTAAGCACACATACAAAAATGGACACAAAGATAACCCAAGTGTAAATGAAAGACTGTGGCAGCTGAAGATGGGGCTGGAATGACATTACTCAGGATCTCATATAAGTTCACAACACAGTCTGTGCAGTTTTCTACGCGTCTGAATTCATGATCTGTGCTTTTAGAGAACACATCAGGAATGCCACCAACCACGAAGCCTAACGTCGCTCGCCTACACTTTAACTAGGGGTTTAGTAAGTTTAGCGCCTTCGGACACAAGCACCTAGAAATACAGACAGGTCAGTCAAATGCACCATAAAAACAGAAAGGACGAGGAACTACTTTGCGGAGGCACAGAGGCAAGAAATCATCTGGCAGGTCCCAGTTCCAAATGGGGAATTAAAGGTCCTTCCCGTCCCCCGGTCACCTCTGGCCTTGGAACTCACTGCCCTTCGCGCCGCACAAGTTCGGCGCGGTGCAGTCCGCGCCCACGCGGACAGCACGGTTGACCCTCGGCTGGCACGGACGGCGCGAGCCCGAGCAGCGCTGCCCCAGAGCCGGGGACGCGCCCCCCCCCGCACGCGCTCCAGGCTGCTGCGCCGCGCCCCCGCACTCACCCGCCGCTCCCGCGCCGCTATCTTGCCATCCCAGCCGGCCGCCGCCCCGGGGCAGCACGGACCCTGCAACCCCGGACTGCGATCGCGAAGGAGCCGGCCGACGACAGCCACCGTTCCGGCCTCCCTGTCCCCTCGCAGGCCGGCTCCAGAGGCCACCGACGACGGGCCGCCGCTGCCCTTCCAGAACCCCGAGAGCCACCGCAGCTCCAGGCGACGATAACGGCCGCGGCCACAGCCGAGACGCTCCGGCGCGGACTGCGCGCCCGGGGGCGGCGCCAGCAAAAAGCTTGGCGGGGGGCGCAGCACCCAGGCCCCGCCCAGGCCCCGCCCCGCGCTTCGTACTCCCCCACCCCCCCACGTCGCCGGCCCTGCCGCGAGCACCGGGCGCGGGCCCGAGAGGGCGCGCGAGAGTCGGAGCCGCTCGGTCGCGCGCGGGCCCAGCGCCCAGGGTGGTGCCTCTGCTGAGACTCGGGTCGCGCGGCAAGCCTTGCAAGGTCACCGAGCCGCGGGAGAGAGCGCGGCGGCCCTGCCGGTGCAAAGCCTCAGGAAAGGCTCGTGGAAACCAAGGGGCCCTGCGGGAACCAGCGCAGCACCCATACCGCTGTCACTGCGCTTTGCAAACCTTGCATGGAGGAGGAAACCGGAGTCGCCCCGAAAATGTACACGGACACCAACCTCTCTGTCTTAGGCACGTCTGTTGGCTAGATTTTTTTTTTTAATTTTGTGAATTACCTAAACTACCCCGAAGGCCAAGGCGCTGACGTTGAGGTCCCCTTCCTTCTTGGTGCGGGGATCTCTCAGCTCACGAGGGCTCGCGGGGGCATTCTGAGAACATCCTGGAGCCATCTAGTCGTGCCTCCGAGGCGTGGTGGGCTTATTTGTGCAGAGAAGAAACGGATCCCTTAATGGGGTGAGATTTTTCCTCCGTGCATTGTTCCTATTTCCGCAGTTTCACTTGGCCTCGGTGTTCCTCCAGAGTAAAGCACTAAATGAAATTAGTAGGAGAGGGTTTTATAGCACAGAATCTTGTTTTGAAGATGTTTGCGCTCTGTGCCGGACGCGTTTGATGGTGTTCTCTTTAGCACAATTAATTTTTACAAAGTTCAGAAATGTGCCAGACAGGAGCCACTGGCACGCAGTCACAAGGCTCTGCAGACACACCTTTCAAGGGGAGTTTGTTTTCCTCTGTGACTTATCTGATGCACCAAGGCCAAGGACTTGGTGAGAGACCTTTGCCTGAAATTCTAGACTCTAGAATCTAGAGCAATTTGCAAATTGGCAGGATGAAGTTTATTTTCTAAAGTAAATATTCCCTGTTTATAATTTAACTTTCAAATGGGCAACAAAACCCCTGAAAAATACACTGCGTGGAAAATAAATTCCTTAAACAATACTGTCTTCCAGAAGATGATCACTTAAGAGTGTCTGAGGGGCCACCTCCATTAAATTGTGTAATTTGAACACGAACTGCCTCCTGCTGTCCATATGCCTGTTTCTAGTCTGTACTACTTCCCCCACATTTAAGTTGTACCACAATTGCTTTTTCTTTATCCTCATTCTTTCCCACAGCTTGAGAAACTTATTACTCATATTGGCAAATCCTGTCTTTTCCATTAGACACAGCTCACAGAACTTCTAGGAGCCAACAAAGGTATTTTCATTTGTTTTGAAGTCAGAAGAGAAAATAGATTCAAGGGTTTTAATATACAGTGATGTTTCTCTCTTTGTATTTAAGGCACACAAAATACAAGTGTCTAAATCTATAATAACTAAAGAAACTCAAAGATAGCTAGAGCCCACAAAAATCATGGCAAATCCTTGTTGCCCAGGACTGCGGAATCCTTTTCCACGGAAAAAAAAAATTAAAATCCAGACAGCATGACAGCCTTATGCTCTTAACCTTACGTAAAATGCTGACCCCTGTGACCTCACTTTCTCTACATGTATTCGCTATTTAATTCTCACAACACACCTGTGAACTGGGTTCTGTTCCCACATGTAGGGGCGGATGCAGCTTTTCGTGGTGCCTGAAGTGTGTGCAGTTTGGGTGGTCCTCTTAAGAGAGAAAACCAAACAAATCAGCACGTCCAACCTGTTCCAGCAGCCCTCAGCACCCGGTGGACATCCAGCTGGAAAGAGACCTCTGTTCAGCCCATGGGGGTTAAACTATCTTACTCTTACAAATGGTACAAAAATAAAAAATCTTTAAAAACCCACATGATCACATAAATACATTGCCAAAGCTTTCTTGTGTAGGTGCGAATAAAAGCTACCCGGAAGCTCACGCACCGCAGAAAACCTGCCTTGTGTGCCCATTTCATGGGTAAGAAGTTGGGAATTTCTCACAGCTTGGCAGGAAAACCATAGCATTATAATGAGGAATGGTTGGGAGAGCTGTAGTGTGCACACTTCTCCATGAGAGACCCCGGGGTTTATGTTTCCATAAAGTAGTAGATAATATTTGCTGTAAAGCAACTGCTTTAGAAATACATTAGCAATTTTAGATATAACCAATCCGTTACTCATTTGGAGGCATTTGATAAGATTCTGCAATCAGCAATGGTCGGAGTAGATTCTTTTTTACGTGTTGTATAAAAATGTGAATTAACCAGTATGGGTTCTTAAAGGAATCACAACTCAATTGCGAGTGCTATAGAGAAGCATCATTTTTATAGACCTTTCCAGGAGCCAGTTTGTTCTTAAATACCACTCCGTATAATATCCACTATTTGCACTTTCGTGAGGTGCTACATGTCTGCTATTTAAATTGTATGCTACAAATGGCCTGATGCATCTCCATAAATGTCTGTCAAATAAATAGTGAAACAGAGATAAATCACATAATTAGAAGTAAAAGTGCAGGTTATATGGCAAGCTGAAATTGAATAGGAATGAGGTAGTGAGATACTGAAGTGTAAAGACTCGCTGAAGTCCTTCTTATTTAATGACTTTAAGAACTCCTTTGCCCAGCAGTTGTCTATTCTACCTGCCTTTTCTGTCCATTCCTCTTCCTCCTTTTCCCCTCCCCCTCCTCACTCCTCTCTTCTCTATAGGAATTTACTTAAAAGCATTACATCCCCATAATGACCAGCCTGGGTCTGAAAGGCTTTGTTCTTTGCAGAGCCGAAACAGCAGCAACATTGAGTCGCTGAGGGGTTTGTTATTGAATCACAGCATCTTGGCCCTTCAGAAGGCTTCTCTTGATGAATGACCTAATGTGGATAGTGTTTGTCAATCAGCAAGATAAGGGATGCTGCATTCCTGGAAGAAATTTTGGAACCAGATAAGAATCTACAAATTAAGCACAGTTCTTTACTGGTGAATGGGCAAAATGGGTGAAACCATTTCCCATTTTAAGCCTGACTGATAAATGTAGATTTAAATTGGTTTATTTTAGAGCACAGTTTTGGACAAGATTCAGAACTTTAATTAGATCCCAGTAAGAAGACATATGAGAGTAATCAGCTCATTCGCTCCAGATTTGATATTCTGTCCCCAAAGTGGTTTGGAATGCTATTTAAGGGACATGAAAAAAAAGTGATAAACACCATGTAAGAGAGGCTCTTCCCAGAACCCTGTTTCTAATATATTCCCTTTCAGATAAAGGGTTCCAGGGGTGTCACATAACACACTGTGGCAGGTCATCACCTCTTTAGCGTGGCCCTGATGGCATCGCATTTTGTTGTCCTTCTACTGTTTGTACTGTGCTTTCTTCTAAAAAGGACTTAAGGTGGCTTACATAGGAAAAAAACATTAAGAAGTATAATAATAAAAAACACCTGGTTCAGGCAAATAATAGCATATGAACACAAAACTAAACCCCAAGTTTCTCCATAACTGTGAAGTGGGGCAAGTAGGAATTTCCATAATTCTCGTATCATAACTCTCCTTGTCGAGCGGAAGAAATCATAACCTCATTTAGGAGAAAGTTATTCCTGGGCCAAATCTGTAAGGAACCTTGTCAAAGGGGTTCTCTATAAATAACACATAAAAGTCTAAGATGAGAGGTACTCTGTAGCCCGAATAATAAAGACCTAGAGACAGATATTGGGGTTCAACTCCAAAACTAGAAAAACAAAGCAGCCAAGCCACTAGAGAAGTCTTACCTCTACCAAAGCTGGGCAACCGCAGAATAAGCAGACTAAACAGACTAAGCCTCTCCTCTCATTTTATATTCCCTCTAGTGCTTGGATTAAAGGTGTATGACTCCCTAGTACCAGGATAAAAACTGTAAACAAATCCAGCTGGATTTGTTTCTGCACTGGTCTTGTGTAGCCCAGGGTGGCCTTGAACTCAGAGATACAGCTGCCCCTGTCTCCCAAATCCTGGGATTAAAGGTGTGTGCCACCACTGCCTGACCTCTAGTGGCTTAGTTTTGTCCTTCTGATCTTTAGGCAAACTTTATTCACTAAAACACAAATAAAATATCACTATAGTACTCAATCCAGCATTTTGAGCCAATATTTTATACAAGCAGGACTAACGCATGTGTGCGCTCACACACACACACATATACACATGCGCACGTGCGCATGCACACACACGCATATACATATGTGCACACACACACTTCTGGTGAAAAGCTTGAACTTGGTATTGTTGAAAGTTAGTAGTGAGTCTCCTCCAGCCTACAGTTTTGTTTTGTTCTCACACTGCCCACTGAAACCAGACCGAAGACATAAATCAAATCTCAGTTTGTCCAATTTCCTTTTCTAAAATGAGAGTAACTAAAAGCAACAATGTCAGAGTGTTGTGAAAAAAAATCAAGTGACTTAATTTCTGTAAAACCGCACATTGCTGTGTCAAGTTTGCTACAGTTTCCTTGGCCAGGTATCTTCCTCTACCCACCATGCATTGCTTCCACTGTGCACCACCTCAAACTCCTCTAAAAACTACACGGCATATGTGCCTCACACAAAGCAGTGATATGTGCTGTGAGTGCCACCGTTATTTTCATTTGAGATAAATCCACCTATTTGAGCACAAAGGTGATAGAATGGTCTGTTGTCCAGAGAGGGCAAAGTTTGAGGGGCTGTGAGGACTAAGAGTGGCTGAAATATCTACAGAACACTCTCTTCCCCCACTTCCTTGTGCTGCTACCCAGCACTCCCAGGCACCTAGAGACCAGTCTCTTCAAGTGTCTTACTGCTCAGCCTGGGAAAGTTGACTGCCTGCGGAGGGGAAGGGTTATTAAAGCCAACTTTCTGAGTCTAGGATTGAGATTCATGGGGGGCAGGGACATGACAGACTGAAAAAGCCACTGAAAGAATGACAGGGATAACTTGAGAAATAAACCCTGCCTGTCTGTCCCCAGTGAGCCCTGGTCTGATTGGCATCTTCATTTCACATCCTCCCCAGTTCTCTTACTTAGCAACCTCCATTTCTGGGTTGCCTCTGCAGTCACCCCAACTGCTGCCGTCTCCTCCTCCTCCTCTTCCTCCTCCTCTTCCTCCTTCTCTTCCTCCTTCACCTCCTCCTTCTCCTCCTCCTCCTTCTCCTCCTCTTCATTCTTTTCTCTGCTCTCTCCACACCTGACTCACTCACTCTTGGCTGATACCTTCCCTCCCTTCCCCACTCCTAAGCACTCTCTTCTGTTCTCACTCCCCCCCCCCATTCTTTATCTGTTACCCTGAGTCATTTCAGGGCAAAGCACGGAATGAAAATGGATGCTATCTTACTCCTAGCATCAATCATACACTCAGAATCCTGTGCTAATATTCTCAGCCGAGCTAATGGATCCCACAAAAGAGCAATTTGCTCCATTCTCGGTGGTGATATTAAGTCCATTATTTAATTTATTCCTACGGCTGCTGCACTCAGAGCCTTGCCAGAGGCGTCTCTCTTACAGACAGAGCAAGAAGCCAGGAGATTAAAGGATTGAGCTGAGGTCCAGCGAGAGGTAGTAGGGTAGGTATAAAACCTGACTCAAATTCCCTAAATCCCTGACTATATTATTCTAACTCACACACTTAATTCACAGACTTTAGTATTCTGTGTAAAACCTGCAGTGTCTCACCGTGAAGACTTTTCAGTGGCTCCGCATGTGCCAGCAGGCACGACTTAAGGTCGCTGAGACACTGGGTAGGTGGAAAATAGGAATGAGTTAAATAATTAATTTAAATAGCAGGAATGTCCCTCGGGATTTCTTCAGGTACCTAATGGAGTACACCGCCTGGTCCCCTATCGGAAAACAAAAGTGGCCATCACTATGACAGCTCTGGTAAACAGGGACATTTGCGTTGTTGGTTTTCCCACTGGACCGTAAGGTAACTGAGGTCACTGTTCTTAAGGGACAAGTCTGCAGCTTAGAATATCTTTTCTCTAACATGCCCATGATACTTTGTTTAGTCGCTAAACCTTATGCTCAAACTGTGAACCAAGCTCGACTGTGCGCAGAGCTCCGATCGGATCCATCAGTCTAGCCTTACTGGCTTTAATTGAGGAGAGAAACACAGCTGCATGGGTGACCTCAGGGTGAGAGGTCACTGTTCCCTTATTAACCTGGTATTCTCTTTCTGTGATAGATTTGTCAGAGGTACCATGCTCTTCCCATACATGAATAGTGAGTCACGAGCTCCAAGAAATAGATGGACAGAGATTTATACACAACAATCAAATTCTAGTACCATTATTATCCACAGTAATTTAGAAGACATTGGCTAAAAGCGGGTCTCAGGCCCTTAGTCGCTGGATAATAATAACGAGCATTTAATAACAATAATGAACATTTATGGGGCACTTGTGGCCTGTTAGGTACCAATTCATCCCACCCTCTATCCCTGGAGTGAACTGTAGGAAAAGTTATCATCTCTTTTGTTCTTGTTTGTTTGTTCGTTTGTTTTGGGCTTCGTGGGACACAATGTTGTGGCTTCTTTTTATTTTTATTTCATCAGAAAGGTGAAGATGCTCAGTAACTTGCCTGAGGCCACACAACTGCTCAAACCACTATATGTGTCCCCAAACTCCCCCTCCTAATGCCTCCTGGGCTCTACCCCAGGAGGTAGAGTGATGGCTGTTATGGCTGGTCACTCGCTTCTCCTGACACTTCTAGCTTCTCCTGGCTCTCCCAAGCATCTACCTGTACAGGTAAGGCTTTGATGCAGTTGGATTCTGCCTTTGCTGTTGCCCAAAGGATACGCTCAGACTTCCTTTCCATTTCTCCCCTAGTCCGCACGTTAATTTCTAGTCTCTTGCTGTGACAGAGCAGCCCTAGGAAGGAAAGGTTTAATTTAACTCACAGTTTGAGGGTTGCAGTTCATCATGGTGGAGAATTTATGGCGGCAGAATCCTGAGGCACTTGTCACACGTCGTCCGCAGGGAGTAATGAATGTTGCTGCCCAGCTCATTTTCTTCTCTTTGTCCAATCCCAGGACCCAAGCCCAGAGACACACAGCCTACATTCAGGGTAGGTCTTCTGGGTCATGCCACTCCAGCTGACCAATCAGCAAACTCCCTCGCAGACATGCCCAGACTGTGTCTCTAAGGTGGTTCTAGATTCTGTGAAGTTGACAACCCACCTTGACCTTTCTTGGTACTGCTTTCTCTTGTGCATCCCTGCTTCAGGTACGGGTGTGTATGTGTAACTCAGTGTGTACATGTGATTGCATGTTTGTGTGGCGCATGCACATTGTGTGAGAGACAGAGGTCAACCCAGGTGTCGTTCTGTCCACCTTACTTTTTGAAGCCAGGTCTCAGTGTGATCTGGAGCCTGTCAATTAGGCTATACTGAAGAAACCAAAACAATGGCACAGGAATAAATTCAGCAAAAGATAAATGCAGATCAAAGTAAAGGACTTCTGGTCGTCTCTATAAGCATTGTCTCAGATTGCCTGCTAATCATCCCTGGCAGGGGTGTGTTAAGCATGATGGAAGGGTTTATTAAAGCGAATAAGCAGAGAAACAGACTGTTGGAAAACAGCTAAGCCGTAAGAAAATGACTCTACCTTTATTGAATTAGCGTTTACTGGACAGCTGCCATGTTGACTATAGGAACAACATCTTTAGTATATGATAAATCTGCCTTTTGGGGTAAGGAAATCTTTACAATTGATCCTAATTAAGCTATAATATTATGGTTAGAATGGTTAAGTGAGTGGTTAGGAAAAACAGTAGCCAAATGTTAAGCTATAGAAGTATGTAATTTTTAAAAAATATTTAAGTTGTGTGTGTTACTGCCCTTCTTAGACATGTTTAAAATCTCACTGATTTGGGAGGGAGGGACATATCACTAAGAGTAAAATCTTACTGATTTGGGAGGGAGGGACATATCACTAAGTGGTTTTCTATCATGTACATGGAGATGAGCTGTTTACAGTGCCCTTGACTGGCCTCTGAGGACCGCCCAAACAGGCGTGCATATACTTAAAACCATATTTTTTTAAGACTGGAGAGAAAGGTCAGCAGTTAAGACTGCATACTGTTCTTGCCGAGGACCCAGATGACCTCTGACTTAAGCTCCAGGGCTTCTGATACCCCCTCTTCTTGCCTCCTTGGGTAGCCATACAATATACACACATGGCAGACTAAAAATCTGAAGTTTTATAAACTGGCATTGTAGGGAGGTTAAGGTATCCAGTTTTGACCTTCCAAGTAGCCAGGGCTTAAATCTGTTAGGAATACAAACTTCCAAGTCATGCATCTGCTTAGAAACTTGAAAGGGACTGCCTGGCTGCCTGTCAGTACTGCACCCCGAAGCCATTTTCTGTCTGCACTTGCCTGTTTAGCTCTTTAAAAAATCCAGTTAGTATGGTGCCCTTTGCCACTGTCTTTGAAAGCATTTTTTTCAGGGTTTGTGACTTGCCTGAAGAACTAGACTGGAGGACTGACTCAGGTGGCCAAGCCTGACCACCTGAGTTCAGATCTCCAGGACCTACCTGGTGGAAGAAGGAACTTCCTAAGTTTGATGTGATGCAGCCCGTGAAATAAGTATGATTTTTTTTTATTCTGTTGAACATCAGGCTTGTTTTACTGCAACAATGGTGCTTCCTGTAAGGGGGGGAGGGCAGTGAAACAATTCATGAACTGCAAAGCTTTTCAGAGACCCGAATTTAGAGTGGACCTTCAATTATAACATAACCTGAGATTAAATAATAACATGCATAATGGCACATGAGAGGGGACTTCCCAAAATCCATTCTCTCCTTTTTGCAAGTAACGGATGCTGATTGCCCTTTAAAGAGCCATTCCTTCCCTAGCGAGTCTTAGTCCCTGAAACTCTGGGATGTCTGTCCTCATTCCTTGGCTCCATAGTGACCGTGACCAGTGATGGGCTAGTGTGTGATGACAAGCTCACCAAAGGGAAGTATCCTTGATCTGTAGCACTGTAACTACTCTCATCACAACTAATTCCAAGCCACCAAGGTGAAATCACTGGGCAAACTGGAAAGACCATTTACTGCTATCTGAGGATGAACTATCCCTTGATCAAAAACAATAGTGCTCAAAGCAAGAGGCACTAGGTTTGTGGATGAAGGAATTCCAGCATTTCCTGGAAAACTCCCTGTCACGGGGCTCCTTTGGAAAGAGCCTCCCTGATAATTTCATCAGCTCTGAGCAGAGAAGTGGAGAGCTAAGCTGCGGGGTCGCCATTGGATGCGATCCAGCCTGAGCCTCCAGGCTGCGGTTATATGAGACAGTGAATCCCTTCCAGTCCTTCTCTCTCTCCTCCCTTAGCCTTTGGTTTGTTTGTCTTGTTTTTGATAAGTCGTTACTTTTCTTTTTATTGAACCTGTCTATATTGGGCTTTGTTTTATTGAAAGAATATGATTTTTATTTTTACTCAAAGAGCTTTTCAAGAGAACAAGCAGCAATGGCAGCTAGAGGACATTGTTGCCCACATGGTCCACCGTTCTCGCACCCTAAGGACCGTCTCCCTCTCTGTCTCTACCAAGCAACCTGAACTGGCAACTGTCTGTAACCCAAGCTCGACCTGCTATAAAGACTGTGTAGACTCAACAGGTTCCAAGTCAGAACTACATTCTCTACTGAAAACACACTCCTTCTGTGCCCTGCTCTTCATCAGCTCGGGAACTTCATGTGTGCCTGAAAGAAGGAAGGGGTGCCCTGGTTCTTGCACTCATCACCTTGTTTGTACATCACCAGTTCTAGAGAGAAACTGACAACACATAGACACAAGACACAAAAATGAACAATAGATCATTATCAATTTGAAATAAATCTTTCTGGAATAGTAATGGGATAATGACAGGGCTTGCTGTTTCAAATGGAATATTTTCGAGCAGAGAGGGCTAAATGATATGAGAGCAGACCCATGGGGGTGTCTGGAGCACAAGCAAGAATGTGGTGAGCATTTTCTAGACCTGTCAGAAGAGGCTGGCTGGAGCCTAGGAGGCATGAGGGGTTAAGGGACACCTGGGTACATAATAGGAGTGTTTGAAAGATGAATCCCTCTGGTCCATCTATAAAGAATAAAGAATGGACTATAAGGGTGTGTAAAAGAAATCATTGAGTTCCTGTCACAGTTGTCTGAGGGAGAGTTCATGCTGATTTTGATGAGCATATTTCTAGGTCCTTTGGAGTAGCATCATAGTGACTTAACCCCACCCTTCTCTTGCTGCACTCCAGTCTAGATGCCTGTCCACCTATGGGTTTTATTTCTGTGGTATATATTATAACTCTTCACAGGCAAGTGGAATTTCTTAGGACATAGTTTCTGAGGCAGAAGCTTGAGTAGAGGTTTCTTAGAGAATGTTCCCAGTTGTCATGGAGAAGAGAATGGGGCAGGACGGGGCTGAGAAAGTTCATCAGCAATATGCAGAGTCTTGAGTTTTACAGCTGAGATGACCCTTAGAGCTGTCCTGGGTCGTGATGAAAGGCAGAGTCCTTCATGCCCCAAACAGTGATCAATCATCCAGCAAAACCCTTGGAGGAAGAAGGCATGGCCTTGGGTGAGGGGAGTTGACAGCTGAGGGATCTTTGTTGGCAGCCTTCCCAGTGACTTGAATAGTAAGACCATTATTCTTGAAGGGGAAGTCTTGGCATCCATATCATGGCATCTACCACACTGCCACGTTTTGGATTTGTCACTGAAGCTATCCTGGTTTAATTTCTCATTCCTCTCACTTAGCCTGCAGCCTGATATTCTGTTATCAGAGTCACACCCTGCGGTGTGAACCACCAAGTGGTTCTTCATTGCCCACAGAACAGCAGCAAAGTTTATGCTGTATAATAGCGCAGCACTCAGAACCTTCTAGTAACCACACACCATCGCCTAATGCCTGTTTTACAATTTGGACAGGCAAGCTCATTAGCACATCCCAAATTCCAGAGTCTAACCTGAGATTCTTTCCTCCTATTTTACTTAGCAAAATCAAATTCTTTAAGTCTAGCTCAAACACTGCCTTCCTCTTTTGACTGAGCTTCTATCGGATTCCTTATTGCATTTTACCCAGTGGGACTTGTTAGTTAAGTAAGAGCAGCAACATGTCCATGTTATTTAATCTCCCTTAGTCCCTAATCTCACAGCACAAAGCAGCCTCTCAGTACAACAGCTTGTCTTGGACCATCACATTTTATTTCAGTGTCTACAAGATACCCTGAGGAGCGATGAGAAGGAAGAATTCTAGACACAAACAATTTAGATTCAAATTTGGCTTCGTCATTTAATGGTCTAGAGCTCTAAGCAAATTAAACATGTTTCATCTTCCCACCTCTAAAACAATGGTAATAATAATAGTAGGGATCAAATAAATTAGTCTAAGTCAAGTAAGAGCAATGGTTGCCCTTAATGAGCATATAGACAAGCACCAGAGCATGGCTCTACCTAGAGATCACTAAAGGCATAACCTTCAGTTATATAAAGAGCTCGCCTGTGTCACCAACAGCTGTAGTCACCCACGGCCTCACCCTGAGTGCGGTTGTTGCTGAGATTCATGACCTCAGTGAAGGGCCCTTTCACAGATGCTCGGGGGTTGGGGGAGGGGAATCTGCTCACAGGGCTCTTGTTTTCTCTCAGGAACATTCTTTAATGAGTGAAGATATTCTTGCAAAACACTCTGGAATTCTGTACTTTCCTGGGGCCCTTTCAATCTGGACAGAGACCTGGTTTTATAATGAAGATTATGCAGTTTTCCAATGTGGAAATTTTTTGAAAAGCACAAAGCATCATATTTATAAGCGAATAGACCCACAGACCCTTGCAAACTGAAAAAAACCCTAGAGATTTCTTAGTCCAGGGGACAAAAAAACAAGGAGATTAAGTGACTTGCCTAATTCGAACTAACTTGTCCAAGTTCTTGAAGGACAAAATTACTCAATAACATTATCCATTTCAGCCAAAAGATGCTATTTCCTTCAGTATGTATAATTGGGACCAAAATAGATCTAACTTGTTAAATCTTGTCAGAACGAAAAAAGGAATTTTGTTTATGCCTAAGACTTACTGTTTCATTTAAAATCCATCCTGATTTGGCATACCATCTTCTTTTCATATGAGGACAAATAATTACCACAATTAGTAGTTATCCAGTTATACCTTTAGTATTTTACCCAAAAGAAATTTGAGCAAGTTGTCTTTTATGTACCACACAGTAAGCAAGGAATTGGAAACTTTTTAAATGAGTGAGCCCCAGTGCTTTGTGAGCAGAACACATCTGTAGACTATCTGTGTTGACTGGGTTGTTCAAGTTCAAGGGACTCTAGAACACGGGTTCAGGCTAGGACGTGATCTTCAAAAAGATAAGCATTAACTATTATTAGTCACAAAATCAGAGATCAGATTCGAAGCCTGCTTCCCATATCCATAGCCAGTTACCAGGACACAGAAAGCGTTCTCAAGAAACAAATAGATAGTTAGCGCTAGTCTCCTTCTTCTCTCCGTCGCCCTTGGGGTTGAGTTATGTACAATCCAGGGTCAAATATGAAGCACCACAATTTTGTAGCACAGTGTTGTGTTATGATATAATTCTAATGAATATGTGGAGATGTTACAATGGTGTATTAATTTGTGTTGGTGGGGGATGTCATGATCGAACAACCCTGGAAAGTTTAGGGGGACGCAAGATACTTTCCCTGAAACCTTAAATGCTTGCAGGGCGATGCCCATGATTACTTCAGACCAAGTTCAATTCTATATCTACAGTCTATTCATAAACAACATATTGTTTTGTTTACTAACGCATGATTTTATTGCTAGAGGTTAAGCCTCCCTATCTTTTATATTATTAAAGGGAATAAATTATTCAGGCCATCTATGTATGACTCTTATCTATCCTTGATAACCTCTATTAGAGTACCCCTCAACATCACTTTCCAAGCAGGTCTGAAGGGAGATCCTTCCCTTCTGCATTAGGAAACAATTCAATGTATTTGCCTGCTATCAAGACCTCCTTCCTTCTCATCTCTGTTCCCACCATTCCTCAGTAGTCTAGCCCTTGCTCCACAGCTGGGTTTGCAGTTTGCAACCTTAGCCTTATTAGTTCACTGGAAGAAAATGGAGCCCTAGAGAATGGAGTCATACAGATCAACCCACGAGAGATTAATGTGCAATACACAACTGATTTATTCATTCAAACTAACCAGATGTTTGTGTTGCTTGTCTGTGACCTCTTTTTGGAAAAGTAGTCATTCAGAACTTGTGAGTTAGAATCTGTGCCCAAGCCTAAATCTTGATTCTGCTTGCTAACTGGGTTATCCCCGGCCAGGAGACCTGTAGACTTTCTAGTGTCTATTCTCCATCAGAAAATTGGGGCTAATGATAAACTTTACCCCTCTGCATCATTGTGATGACAGTTAAATGAGAGAATATGCTTCTTGTATGTTACCTAGACCAGGACCCAGTACACAGTAACCCAGCAGCCACTATTAACTATTGTTTCTAGAATGGAAATCTTCCAAAAGAAGTATAAAGGGAATTAGTGTCAGATATTTTATTTTTCAAGATGTACTAATCCTTCTTATAAGTTTCCACTAGTAGCTTCATCCATTCAATAGTTACTGAAATAAGTTCGAATATTACCAGAGCTCCTTGGTAATCCCACATCTTGTTGTGTGAATATGCAAATGAATACATAGATGGACATGGAGATGCAAATTCGCAAATCCACCTATATTTTCATGCTTAACCAATTTTCTCATAACTCACTCCATTCTCCAGTCGTTCCCTTGTCTTCAACTTAAAATACTTCAAAAGTAATCAAGAGGGCTGGAGAGATGGCTCAGAGGAGGCTGGAGAGATGGCTCAGAGGTTAAAAGCACTGCCTGCTCTCTCAAAGGTCCTGAGTTCAATTCCCAGCAACCACATGGTGGCTCACAACCATCTCTAATGAGATCTGGTGCCCTCTTCTGGCCTGCAGGCAGACATGGACATGCAGGCAGAGTACTGAGAATACTGTATGCATAATAAATAAATAAATCTAAAAAAAACTAATCAACACAAAGTTCGGGCTGGAAAGATGGCTCAGTGGTTAAGAGCATTGACTGCTCTTCCAGAGGTCCTGAGTTCAATTCCCAGCAACCATATGGTGGCTCACAACCACTGGTAATAAGATCTGGTGCCAACTTCTGTCTGTAGGGACACATGCAGGCAGACCATTGTATACATAATAAATAAATAATTTTAAAAAAAGACAAAGTTCATTGCTTCAAAATTCTGCCCATCCCTGCTCTCTAGTCTCTCCCTCCATGTAATTTCAACCATACATCTTCTTCAACTGCTATAGAATTAGAGGTACAAGCCACCATACACAGCTATTACACCTCTTTCCTCACACATTCTAAACTTTTCATCTTCCACAGGATTCCCTCAATCTGTCTCATTTCCTAGAATCTCTCCCCATCGCCTCACTCCTTGTCCTGATTCCAATCTACTGGCCTCAGAAATTCCTCCCAGAACCCCAGGCCTTTATCATATTTACAATCAAGTGATCCCACTTTACTGTGTTTTCCTTCAGTCAAATCATGCTGAAGGACCAAGAGGACAGGGGCCTTTCTCTTTAGTTTACCCCAGGGCCCTACACTTAGGCAGTTATTTAATTTATACTTGAATGGGTAGATTTAACCTACTTAATAGCTTGTGCTTTCTGTAATGTGAGGTGCAAACTGTGAATTGGCAGGTGACCCACCCCAGGTGCACAGTCACATGTGCCAGAGTGAAATTCAAACTCTTGTCTTCTTCTTATACCACTATATTCTAGGCCTTCTACCACCACCTCCCCAACAGGCTTAGAAGGTTTTACAACCGGCACGTCTACCTCCTGCATTCTCCTTAGCTTGAACAACAACACCCATCTCTACCCTCAGCCACAGGCCTTTCTACCTGGAGCTCTTCATTTTTCTTTTTAGAATAGGTTGAACCTATTCTAACCTTCATTTTATCATATCTATACACATTATTTTATTGTTAGCTTTAATAATTTATTTTTCATCTTATCAAGACATTTCTGCTCTTTTTGTCTTAGATATATATGTCCAATAAAAATGTAGAATTTCATCTCTTGGTATCTGATAGGAATTTCTTCCCAGATCTCCTATAGAGCCCTAAGTCCTTTATATAAAATGGCATAGAACTAGAGTGTACGGTGTGTGTGTGTGTGTGTGTGTGTGTGTGTGTGTGTGTGTGTGTGTGTGTCCTTTTGGGCACTTTAAATATATCTCTAGATTGCTTATAATGTAAATTTTATGTAGATAGTTATTATGTTATTGTTGTTTTAAAAATAATCATTAGAGAAAAGATAATACATTTTCACTACTTCAAAAAATTTTCATGCCTGTGAGATGAGTTAGTATATTGAACTAGGAAATGCATTGTACCCCATGCCTCTTGCATGCCATCTCTACTTATGCATGCCCTCCAACTACAGGCTCATTCTGTCTCAGGTTCTGAGGCCAATGCTGTCCTTAGGAGAAGATTAAAGCCTCATCTTCTGGATGACTGGGTGGTCCAGTGTCATCACTTTGGCCCGGACGTTCAGAGTAGTAGAACTGGAGGGGAATATGACTGAGTGGTCCAGCCCCATCACGTTCCCCACTGCATCTTAATGACTGAATGGTCCAGTGTCATCACTTTCCCCACTGCATCTGAATGACTGAATGGTCCAGTGTCATCACTTTTGCCTGGGCGTTCAGAGTAGTAGACCTGGAGGGGAACTTGCTAAGTCCATTTTCCATTTTCTCTTCTGAGCTTATCTCTGTGTTACTTGGGATCACTTGAATGAACACAGAAGTTCAGAGGAACATGAAATGGGAAGAGATGCGGAGCACACACCCTAACTCTGGTCTCTCAGCTCTACTACCTGGTGAACTTCCTCTCTGAGCCTGCCTCCCCATCTCTACTTTAGGGATAATATACCAGGCTTAAGGTTGTGAACATCAAAAGAGCCTCCTTCTGGTCTAAGTCACCACTACTATCAACCCTGATCATTCCCATAATGACCTATGACTTATTCTGTCTGTTATCGACTGTCTAGGGTACTCAATGAAAACTTTAACAAATGAATGGATGAGTTCTATATAATAGCTCAGGCCTGGTAGGCACGCAGGAAACAGTGGATGAGCACAGGCCTTTCTCCTCCTGCCTCTAGAACAAACACAGCTGTAACCACATTACCTCAGTATGACTTATTTAATCACTATACTTTTATTTTACAGCTCTTTTTCCAAGTTCAGTGCCCTTGGTAAGGCCTTCCCTTCCTATCAGATAATGTCATTGGCTATACTTTTATATTTTTTAAAATGTCTTTTTATTATAAAATATTTGTGTGTGTGTATGTGTGTGTGTGTGTGTGTGTGTGTGTGTGTGTGTGTGTGTGTTCATGCTTTACTGGTTATTGAACCTAGGGCCTTGTGGAAACTAGACAAGTGTTCTACTACTGAGCTCTATCACCTCTTTAAAAAATAGAAAATTCGGGCTGGAGAGATGGCTCAGTGGTTAAGAGCACTGGCTCCTCTTCCAGAGGTCCTGAGTTCAATTCCCAGCAACCACATGGTGGCTCACAACCATCTCTAATGAGATCTGGCACCCTCCTCTGGTGTGTGGTCATACATGGAGGCAGAATGTTGTATACATAATAAATAAATCTTTTAAAAAATAGAAAATTTGTAGAGTACAAAACAATGGGTTTGATTATGACACTGAAACAATTTTTTTTAACATTCATTTACCTGTGGGGAACAGTACATGTGTGCTAGGGCAAATATGTGGACATCAGAGGACAACTTGCAGCAGTCACTTTTCTCCATCCGTCCATGGGTTCTGGAGATCAAACTCAGGTCATCTGGCTTGGCAGTGAGTGCCTTAACCTGCCACCCAGTCTCTTTAGCCCTCGTTATGACATTTATTACAGGGGTGCCATTGTATTTTTGCTCCCGAGTCTGACTACCTTACTCCTTCCCACCACTCCACAGCCACAGTCTTATCTATTGGCCCGGAGTTATCTAAACTTCCTGGTGCTGACTGCGTGTGTGGAACGCCATTTACCTGTCCCAGACTTGCAGTCATTGTTACCCTCCGATATCGCCCCCGAATCCCACTGGGTCTGGATGCCACCAGGAGCCTCCTATTCTAACAGCAGTGTCTCTGTACAGCTTCTCCCAAATGCAAGGGTCAGCATGATCACCGGTTCTAACACGATGGGGCCTACAGCCCAAGCTCCACCACTGCTTTCTGTCAAAGCCTTGGGAAGAGCCAGAGAACTTGTCCCTCCCTGTGCTCTGTTCATCTACCAAGAGACCTGAAATTGTGACAGGCATATCTTTCCATGCAGGGCTCGCTTGAATTTTCTTGCTTCCACTTGACTGTAATATGAGCCAGCAACGGCGCCATAGAAACAGGACACCATTCAATAAGCAAACAACCATAAGTGCCAAGAGTCAACACACAGCGCAGTCTCCAGTGGAGGAGGCTGGGCGTCCAGGTTGGCCATCATTTTTAACACACTGACGTGACATCAGACAGCCTCGTTGGCATGTACCGCGGTACCGTCATGTCGGCAGAGACTTATCTGGATACAATAGTTGTCTATGATAAGAAAAGATCAGTAACCACTATTTCTTTCCGACATTTCCCTGCATGCCTCAACGGGGGAGTGACCTGAAGTAAAATCCAGATGTAGCCCAAGGCTCAAACTTGTGAAACATAATAAAGCAGAACTCTGAGCACTCCGTTTTTAACTAGAGATGGATCTCTGGATAGAGTCCCAAAGTGCTTCCATAAGCAAAGCAATAGATTGAACCACAATGCATTTGTCTGGGATAGAATTGAAGCTCACTCATCAGGTTGTCAGGGGAATCGATGATTTGAACTGACACTGATGATACAAACAGATACTCAAGCTTAGGAGAGTTTTGCAAGAAGCTCAAGGCACTTGAAAACACCAGTTGAAAAAACAATTGTGATTTTGTTTTTTGGACAGTCGGCTATGGTATCCTGCTAATTCTCTCACCTTCCTCTTTTTTTCTTCTAACTCTGATTTCTCGAACTTTTTTACATGGTAAAGCAAGGGAGAAACAAATCATAGGAAGAGTTAACCAGTGATGAGCCTCTCATATCTCCGAACGTTTTCGACTGTATGGTGGTAGTCTTTTCTCACTTTCACAGAGCCAGCAGCCTGGCAGAGGGCAAGGCCGAATTGTCTGACTTCCTAGCTGCTTCTGTGTGCTGGAGGGTTTTGTGTGTCATCTTGACACAAGCTGGAGTTACCTGAGAGGAGGGGACCTCAGTTAAGAAAATACCTCTATAAGATTGGGCTGCAGGCAAGCCTGTAGGGCATTTTCTTAATTAGTGATTGATGGGTAATAGTCCAGCCCATTGTGGATGGTACCATCCCTGGGCTGCTGGTCCTGGATTCTATAGGAAAGAAGACTGAGCAAGCCAGGGGAGCAGGCCAGTAAGCAGCAGTACCACGACCATGGCCTCTGCATCATCTCCAGCCTCCAGGTTCCTGCCTTGTTTGAGTTCCTATTCTGGCTTCCTTCAATGATGGACCATGATGCAGAAGTTTAAGCTAAACAAACCCTTTCATCCCCAACTCGCTTTTTGGTCATGGTGTTTCACTGCAGCAATAGAAACCCTAACCCAGTCACTCCATAATCCTTTCTTCATTGACTTGGTTGTGAGCCGAATGCATGAGGCCATCTCTACCTTGCAAAGGAAGAAATGAGAAAGGGCAAAGAATGCTGATGTGCATGGTCACACAAGTTGTGTGTGCATTGAGTTACTTTTCTGGACATTCATGTGTTGACACTTAAACTCCAACAACAACTAAGGAGAGTTCGGCATCTTAAATAGATAAATAAACCTCACTTGTGTTCTTCTTTATCTTTTGAACACTGACAAAGGCAGCTATTATATTTAGATTTAAAAAGAGGAAATCACATTTTCTTTTTCCAAGAGAGTGGCACTAATTTACATTCTGATCAACAGTGTGCAAGAGTTCCTCTTTCTCTGAGTCTTAGACAGGGTCTTGCATGACTCTGGCTGTCATTAAACTCATGACATAGCTGCAGTGGTTTGAGTAAGAATGACTCCCAATAGGTTCATATATTTGAATGCTTGGTTCTCAGTTAGTGGAACTATTCGGGTAGGATTAGGAGGTGTGACCCTGTTAGAGATGGTGTCCATGCTATTCCCAGTTAGCTCTCTGTCTCCGCCTCATACTTACGCGTAAGCTATAAGCTCTCAGCTACTGCTCCAGTGCCATGGTAGCCTGCCTGCTCACCCTCTGCCACTGTAAGCTACTAAACTAAAAGCTTTCTCTTATAATTTACCTTGGTCATGGCAATTGGTCAAGGCAGTAGGAAAATAACTAAGACAGTAGCCAAGACTGTCCTAGAACTTCTCAGTCTCCCGTCTCCACCTCCCAAATGCTAGAATGAGATGCTATATCATTGTGGCTTTAATTTGCATTTTTTGTTTGTTTAGAGAAAAATATTATTACCCTTTAAACATTTACTATATTTTACGTGTGTGTGTGTGTGTGTGTGTGTGTGTGTGTGTGCATGAGTGTGTGTGTGAAGTGTGTCTCAGCACAGGTTTGGAGGCCAGAAAACAACTTTCTGGAGCCATATACTCCAGGGTAACTGGGCACGGGCATCTGGGCAATTCTCCCATCTCCACCTGCCTCCATCTTCTCTTAAAAGCGCTGGGGACACTCATGAGAACCGCCGCATCCAGCTGTTTGCATAGATTCGGGGGCTTGAGCTCCAGTTGTCAGGCTCCTGCCTCAAGCTAGGCGAGCCGTCTCTCAGGCCCACAACCTACAGTTCTTCGAGGGCTAGTGATGTTGAATATTTATTTTCATATACTTGGACATCTGTCCGTTGTTTTCTTTATTCAAATCATTGGCCCATTAGTTTTTAAAGGGACACACTATGCACATATATAGAATTACCACTGTTTCGATTAAAGTTTTGAAAATATTTTTAGAAAATAAATCCTTTAAAAAGAAAGAAACCACCTCATTTTATGAGACTTCCCAAGTTGCTGATAAAATACCTCAAATATCTAGATCTTCACAGGGCCCCGAGTTGTCTCATGAATAGCTCCATGGAGTTCCCGTGAAAGCACAAGACACAGCATGTCGCTCCTGCACCAAGTCATTAATTAATGAGCTACTTCACTTGTCCCCACCTTACCCGAAGTTCATTCCGCTGTGACAGGTAAGAGAAGCATGGGCTACAGATAGAAAGGCTGGGCAAAGCTAAAAATGCTTTCCTAGGAAGAGACTTGTTACAGAAGAACTTGGTTTAAAGCACAAAAGTCAACAGAAATCACAATGAGACCAGCCTTCCTTGGTAGTATTTTTAGAACTCTTGGTGGCAAACGGCTCTGGTTCTGACCTTTAGTAATTGACTCAAAGGGACAAGAAGTTGCCAGCATTTTTCTCCCTAACATTTATACATCTGAGAGGGGAATCTGGCTTCCATACAAACCAAATCATTGTGAATCTAAAACAAGGTTAATATGTATACACATTCAGCATATCTGCTGGAAAAAAGTCATTAGCCACCCTGAAGTAGAAAATGCAGCTTCACATGGCTGCGATTAGCTCTAATTGCAGTCTTTAACATTGTTTTCTCTGGTATTTTCCCCGAAAGGGGGATCATTTTCTTTCTTTTTTTTTAATTTTTGAGATTATAAGATAATTATATATTTTATAAAAATATAATTATATCATTTTCCTCACTCTAAACCCTCTCATATGCTCCTCCTTTTTCTTTTTCAAATTCATGGCTTTCTTTATTTATTGCTATTACATATATATATATATATTCCACATATACATTCTTAATACATATATTTTCCTATATATAACTTGCTCAGTCTGTATATTATTACTTGTATATGTTGCCAAAGCAGATTAGGGGAAGCCCACAAGGCCTCAACCTTACACAAAACTACAATAAACTAAGGAATGTTGAGAGCAGGGGAAATGGCCTTTCTGGGAAAGACCACATGAACTGATCGTCCTCTACCAAATGGTCAGCCCTGAAAACACGCATGTGGGATCATTTTCTTACTTTGGGTGATTTAGAATAACTTTTTAAAATTCATCTTATGGAGAATCCTTCTTGGAAAAACAGCATTCATATGCTTTCCTGCTACATTGCTGATCCAGATAAGTGTGCAGTCAAGTCTACAACAAACACTACACTTACTTTTCTCTCTTATCTCCTATCTTAGTCCATTTCTCTGTTGCTGTAACAAAATACTTAAGATTGAGGAATAGGAAGAAAGGAAAGACTAGAGGAATAAGAGTTTATTTGACTCATGATTCTGGAGGCTGGAATGTCCAAGACAATGGTACCGGCATTTTTTTGGACTCAGAAGGCAGCGGGCACATGAGATACAATCTGCCAGCTTGGTTCTCTCTTCCTCTTATAGTCACTAGAACCTCATGGGAAGTCATCGTCACAGCCTCCGCTTATCCGAAACTACTGTGTGAATCTGGATAGTACGTTTCTAATACACTTGGGGGCTTACATCCGAGCTAGAGGAGTCATTTCTACGTAAAAGAGCACCACGCTACACCTTAGCTCTGTTCTTCAGATTCCTGTAGCCACACTTCTGAGTCTATAGGGCCCATTCTGGTCAGTATATAGAGCATTGCTGGCCTCAGTGATTTGGTCAAGATTGCTTTCGGTCTGAGCCTAAACAGTGAGACCTTGTAAAGGATCACTAAGCGCCGTGACTACCACGCCTTCTTGCTCCTGCGGGAAAGTCTACAGGAGGATGACGCTAGTGGAAGAAAGCAGGGCTAAGAGATAGAAGGAGATGTTTGAAGCCATCTTTTGGCTGCTTAGATTCAGCCGTGGTTGATGATCTGGTTTCAGCTGGTGACTTAACTCGACCTTACCTCCCTCCTCCCTACACCCCTGGTCATTTCCTACACAGCTTCCCAGACTTCCCTTGACCACAACTGCCTAGCACTTCCTACTACAAATCTCTTACCTTGTTCCTCTCTTGACCTACCCGCTGACCATCCAGGTAGTGCAATGTCTGCCTGGTCTCCCTCATATGAGGACCTACACATCACCCTTGCCTTCTCACTTACCGACGGCATCCCCCGTCACAGTAGTTGGACCCTACTCCATAGGGCAGGTCTTCCAAAGGGAGGTCTTATCTGTCTTGCCCATCTTTATTTTTCCCAAACTGCATGTTTAATTTTGTCACCACATAGCTGTTTTTTAAGGCAGTCTAAATTGAGTTCCTGTCACTTGTAACGAGCCACTGATCAGACTGAGCAAGGCGTATTTAGGTGTATATATGTGTGTGTGTGTGTGTGTGTGTGTGTGTGTGTGTGTGTGTGTGTATACATAGACATATGTGAATATAACAGCAAATAATAAAAAAGAGGCCATGGATTTGAAAGAGAGAAGTATAAGGGAGGTTTTGAGAGGGGAAAATGATGTAATTACATTATAATCTTAAAAAATAAAGAAATGATAAAAAAGCAGACTGATTTTTTTGAGTGAGTGAAGGACTGCTTTTAAAAATATCACAGGCATATGTGTGTTATTGAAAAATATAAAAAATATTTTATATAAAATATTTTGCACCAAAATGTATTGACTATAAACCAAAATGCTATTACAGTGAATTCATGTGCATATGTAGAAGAAAACCCTTCCTAATGCCTCCTTACATCCAAATGGCACCTATTCAAATGCACGCCTCTTTATAGTTGTCAAGCAAATGAGTGGCTTTAGAACGACATTCCCAAGGTGTACTCAGCTAGCAATCTGAAGTGGTAGTGGCTCCACAGGTTACAAATATTTAGTTTAAAATTCGCATTCCCTGGCCTTGACTGCAGCTCCACTGGAAGAATGCTTTCCTATCGCCCGCCAAGCCCTGGGTTCAATGTCCAGCCCTGCACGAACTGGGGCTGGTGCAAACCTCTAATGCCAGCATACCAGAGGTGGAAGCAGTTGATCAGAAGTTCAAGGTTATCCTCAGCTACCCAGCAAGTTTCGGATCGGCAGCCAGTGATACAGGAGATCTTATCTTAAAATAATATTCATATTGTTTGGACTCATTCCAGGACCACTGAATCATCAAGACTAGAAACTGGGCCTTGGAATATCCACTTTTGATAAAATTCCAAGTACCTTCAAGGCATGTAAGACTTTAAGCAGCATTTGTGTGTGTGTTTGTGTGTGTGCGCATATTCTTTATGTGTAGTATACTTATTCTTTTTCTTCTAGTTTACTTTGAAGTGTCTGATTTAGTTTAATTCTGTTGCTATGAATAGTAACCAAAAGTAATTTAGAGAGGAAAGGGTTTATTTAAGCTTATAGACTACAGCAAATCATTGAGGAAAATCAGAGCCGAAACTAAATCAGGACTTAGAAGCAGGCCTGCTTTCTATTCTACATTGCATTCCCTCCATCCAGGGATCTCACTTAACAACTAAGGTACAGCAAGAATGATGAAGAAAAATATTTCTTGGTTGGCTTGCAGGCTAGCCTCCTTATACAGATCAGGACCACCTGCTTAGCGATGATGCTGCCCACAGTGGGTTGGACCCTCCTACATCTATTATTAACAAAGATGATCCCCAACAAACATGTCCATTTTGATGTAAGCAATTTCTCAATGGAGTCTTTTCCTCCCAGATCACTCTGGCTATGCCAAGTTGACAAGTAAGACTAATCAGGATGCTGTGCTAACATAAAAAATGAACGTTTTATCATTTAGAGATGGAATGTAAACAGCTCAGGTTATTTAGAG
Organism: Ondatra zibethicus; assembly: GCA_004026605.1. Taxonomy (NCBI): domain Eukaryota; kingdom Metazoa; phylum Chordata; class Mammalia; order Rodentia; family Cricetidae; genus Ondatra; species Ondatra zibethicus. The sequence continues at coordinate 47,242 of PVIU01002175.1, read as the reverse complement.
GTTATTTGTATTAGCCACTGTTGACTAATATACCTGTGATGACAACTAACTCAAAATATTAGTGGCCAACAACTTCAAATGTTTCTTTCTTAGGCATGATTATTTTTCCATTGTTAGATGCTCTAGGGAGAAAACAAAACAAAAAACCAGAACTCCTTCTACACACAGCCAATTTGGGAGCAGAAGATACAAAGAATAGGTGACCAGTGGCTGGCTCTTGAGGTGTCTACTCAGAAATGGCAGACGTTTTCTAGAGCCACTGTACGTTGGCCAAATTGGATCAGCTGACTCTTGTGTTCAAAGGAACAGGAACTACCGATAATATTATACAGAGAAAAGGGTATACTAGGGAGGAGCAGCAAATATTGTGAAGAGAAATATAATTGATATCATAAGACTTATCATAAAGTAAGGGGGGGAATCAATGGTCAGGTAAGTGTAGGACCAGTTACACAACATATTATTGCCAGATTTGGTGTATGTAAACAAACACAAAAGGCCATAGTCCTGCATTGGAGAAAAGGAAAAATAAGCTTGTTAAACCCCATGTGCCCTGTTTGTTTCTACTGGATACTTCCAAGGAACACCTCATTATACCCCAACAATGTGAACTGCCCCAGCCGGGGAAGCCTCTGTGTTAGACACAATGCTGCCTTCTACAGGTACGTGTGTTTATGGGCAGTCTCCAGCAGACCATCTCATCACAAATTGTAGCTTTGAGTCCCTCACATCTTAAAAAAAAATGTAGCATTCTAATAGGTCTTCTAAAAAGCCTGGGGAATTCTATGTAAATATCTTTAATATGATGCTAACTAGTTAGAGACTGTTGAAATTTAATAGTGTTAATGGGGAGCTCAGATGAGGTGAATCTAAAAAGCCGGTTCTTCTGGGTAGGTGAGAGTTCCAGAAAAGATTTCACTTTTAAATCCTTTTTATTACTCTGTTTGGAATTAGGCGATTCCTGTAAATTAAAGCAGTGCACCTTTGTTTCCCCCATTTATGGGAAACTTGACTTTAAAATGCGCAAGCAGCTCGTGGTTATAAATAGGCATGGAACAGCAGTGTGGTGCTAGCCCTCTGCTTTCTCCCCCCCATTCAAGTGCCTCCTCACAGCTCTTCTTCCAAAGGTCCACGATGCTTTGTGTTGTTGCTGTTGTCTCTTGGTCTTGTTCCAAATTTTCGGCCTCTCAGACAAAACTTCCCTGGATTTTCCTCCCTGATCTACTCTTCAGTAATGAGTTCCTCCAGTCAGCATCTGCCCCAGATGAGCTGATGTCACTCTCTGCCTAGGCCATAGTGAGGAAATGCGCTCTCTGACCATCTTACTCAGTTGGGTTTGTCTCCTACAGCTGTTGCTCCTTAGCTATGGGACCATATTCCAAAGTCATGGTTACCTGGTGCCACACCTTCACCTCAGTGTTTCCCAAATGCAGTTCTTCCTTCTCCACTTACATAATTTTACTAACCATTGTACCTCTTAAACAAAGGAACGGTCACTATCTGTAGTCCTTCCTCTTCTGCCACCCTTAAGTGTCCATGTCTACCCAACAGCCTGTGTGCTCCTAGAATACAAGAGCTGGCACTTTCTTTTCTATTTCCACATGCCCTGTGTTCAGATAGAGATGCCATTTGCTGGTGTCCTGAATAGAGTGTCGTGATTACAAGGACAGAATGTGCAACCCATCCTGTTTGAGTCAGCGTGCTGTCTCTACCACTTCTTATGATGTGGCCTAGCTGAGCTAGTCAGCTTCTAGACAGGTATGGTGACTAACCACCTATAACCTTGGTATATGTGGCAAGTTTAGGCATAACGATGGAGGGATGGTTTGAATTAGAATGGTCCCCTTAGCCTCATAGATTTAAATGCTTGGTCACCAGAGAATAGCACTATTAGAAGGCATGACCATGTTGGAGTAGGTGTGGCCTTGTTGAAGGAAGTGTGTCACTGGGGGTGGGCTCTGGTGTTTCAGAAGCTCAAGCCAGGCCCAGTCTTCCTGCTGCCTACGCATTCAAATGTAGAACTCTCAGCTACCACGTCTGCCTGTGTGCCACCATAAGGATAATGGACTAAGCCTCTGACACTGTCTGTCAGCCCCAGTGAAACGGTTTCCTTTCTAAGAGCTGCTGTGGTCATGGTGTCTCTTCACAGCAATACAAGAGTGACTGAGACCGAAGGCAAGTTTGAAGTTAGCCTGAGGTTACAGAATGAGACCTTGTCTTAGGAATAAAAAGAGAAAGAAAATTAGTCAATTTCTCTGTGCCTCAGTTTCCTCTCTCTTAAGGAATAAATCACTTACCCATCAGAACTTGATGATAGGTCCCCATTGCTCAACACACCCCCTGTGGTGGTGACGGAACATGAGTAAAGTTTATACTAACCAGAAATCTTCCCCTCTGCTAGCCAGCTTTCACAGTACTAGAAGGTGCTGTGCAAGCTCCCAGCGTGAAGTGGGGTCTGAGTGAAGGGGCTGTGCAGGCTGCTGGGTTGGGGTGGGGCTAGGGGAAGGGGACCAGCAGCAGTCTTACCCAGCTGTGAACTCTGGGTACGGAAATAAAGACAGGTGTGGCAAGATGTGTCTATAGGGGTAATAGTCACATGAACCTTAGAAATGTAACCAATATTCTCTGATTGAACTTAAGGCCTACTTCATGGAAGAAAATACATGCCTGGTATTGCAAATCTGGCCAAGAAACCATGGTAGGGGATCTCTGAGGCCCCAGGAGCAAAACTCCTACTACTAGTCTGGTAAATGGACATTATATCAAACTGGCCTCTAAAGCTTTACCTTAAATCTAAATCTAACTCACGTCTAAATCTAAATCCACAGATTAGAGCAGCTCTCAGACCTCATCAGAGAATTTCTTTGTGCAGCAGGTAGGGCTTAGGGTGGAACTTACAACTGGTTGGAGTGCAGCGAGTAAGCGTCAGCGGAGCACTCAGCCGTGAATAGAACATCTCCATCACATCTCTTTCTCAAGGCTCAGGACCACGGAGGAAGAGGAGGCAGAAAGATGACATGAGCCAGAGATCTGAGAAGACCAGAGCAAGACAGTGTCTCCTACCCATGACAGGACCACTGTACTCATGAGCTCAGCAGCTGTGGGTGTCTGCACATGATCAAGACAGTCAATATTGTAGCATGGAGGAGGAAGGGGTTTATGACCCCAGCTCCTGAGGCACTGTGGGCAGTTGGTAGCTTCCCGGTGAAGAGAAGTCCATTTTCTTTGAGGGTATGGCTCTGGATAGGTTGCCCATGCTCCAGTGGGTGACCCTATACCCAGGAGCTTGTGTGCAGCACAAATTAGAGTTGATGAAGTAAGTGGGTTATTTAAAAGAAAACCATGAAGTTATGAAGTTGTGGGGCTGCTAGGGAGGCAGAGTGGATCCGAAAGGAGTTAGGGGCAGAGTGTAGAATGAACATGATCTAAATATGGTCTATTAAACTCTCAAAGAATTAATAAAAACATTGAAAAAGAAAGGGAAGCATTACACCATCTACCTCATGGGCTGTTTAGGGGATTGCCTTGGCAAACACGTATGAAATACCTGGCTACAAGGGATGTGTGCAGTGCACGGTAGTTATTACTGTTGTAGCAATGTTTCAGCTGATTCTACCACCCTGTTCTATTTTCACTCCTGTTAGAGTTGTCTTCCAAAGACACAAACCCTGTAATATCACTCCTTGACTTCTGCTAGTTTCCTACCATTTAAAGAAGAAGGTTCAAGATTTTCAGCAGGCTCTTTGGACTATTTAACATTCTACCCCCCACCGGGTGGTGGTGGTGCATGCCTTTAATCCCAGCACTTGGGAGGCAGAGTCAGGTGGATCTCTATGAGTTTGAGGCCAGCCTGTTCTATAAGAGCTAGTTCCAGGACAGGCTCCAAAGCCACAGAGAAATCCTGTCTCAAAAACAAACAAACAAACAAAAAAACAAACAAAAAAAACAAACAAAAACCATTCTATCCCCTGAGTACCTCTGGTTTATATGTGATTGCATACTCACTATACACCAATTTTTTTCTCTGACCCTCAATCAAATTTCTTGCTGTCTTCAGACACTCTTTGCCCTGCCCTAGCTTTGTGTGCCTTTGCACTTACTGCATCTATTTTAGCCAGCTTTCTTTCTTTCTTTCTTTCTTTCTTTCTTTTTTTTTTTTTTTTTGGTTCTTCGAGACAGGGTTTCTCTGTAACTTTGAAGCCTGTCCTGGAACTAGCTCTTGTAGACCAGGCTGGCCTCGAACTCACAGAGACCCGCCTGCCTCTGCCTCCCAAGTGCTGGGATTAAAGGCGTGCACCACCACCGTCTGGCTTTAGTCAGCTTTCTTAAGGCATACTGCTATAATAACCATGCCCACTTCTCTTCTCGTGGGGCTTCAACAGAAGGGGTCTAGTTCCTACTGTATCAATCACACTTCTCCTGCAGGATTGCCTTAGCTCTATTTCACAGTCTTTATTCTGGGGAGAAAAAAAGGAGCCACCCCTTTCTGAAATGGATTTCTCCTATAGCAGAATGTTCGACCAGTAACACTGGGATGTCTTGGTAGACTTTGATGTTTTGTTTGGAAACACACACAACTCTTTTAACTAATATTTTATTTGTTTTAAGTAAGTTACAGGACTAACCCTGGACTTGATCAGGGGTGGGAAATCTTAACCTATCACAGAGAGATGGGAGAAATAATTCGGAACAATGATATAATAAGCCTCCCAAGTTCCCCGTGTTTGAAATGCCACCGCACGTCCCTCCTCTGTTAACACTAAGGTTCACTCTTGCCAGGAGGCAGAGTTATCTCACTTGTCTGCATTTGCTCAGGGTTCTGGCCCCACTTCTAATAAAGTGCTTATCACACTCTACTAAGAGTATCTGTTTACATCTCTCTTGTGGGCAAGGATCACTTCTTGGTTTCCCTCTTCTCAGTTCCAAGCATCTCAGAACATGTTGACAGAATGGATGAATAAGGCAGCTTGTTACTTTATCAGGCAAAGCAAAAACACACTTTTCTGTGTAAGCAGATGTTTGCGAGTCTGCACGTCTTTATTCAGGCAGAGCAAAGATATGGAGACCGGAGAGGAAGGCAGTTTTCATCTTTCTCTCCACACCACCGAATATAGGTGTTATTTTCTTGTTTTCCCTTAAGTCTGTTGCTATGTACCAAGAGCAAACACCTTGGAAAGGTACTGTTTCTGCAGATAGCCCTGGGCTAGAAGTATACACTATTCAAATGAAGACAGATGCTCATTCAAACTTGGCTATAAATCAGAGGATTTATGAGATGGGTAAGACCATAAAAATTATGTCAATGAATCACCAGTGTCTTGTTTGGGGGACTGAGTTTTTGTTTTTCTTGAACATACTGCGGGGAAACTGCTGAGGTGCTCTGCTTTGCCTCGAATCTACTGCGACATCATCTCCAGCAGGTCCTCCATCCAGTTCCTGTCACTCTTCCCAGAACTGTCCCTGAACCCTCTGCTGAGTTGTCCCCTGAATGTCCTCCTGATCTGCTCTGAGGCTCCCTTTAACATAGAAATTTTTTTGTATCGGGCATTATCTAAATCTCTCTCTCTGTGTTCCTTTTGTCGTGGTCCCCGACAGAGTATAGTCTCATCCCACAGACAATCCCAAACTTATGATTGCTTTGCTATTTTTTTTTTTTTTACTTTACGATGACATGACAAGCCTTCAGGAGTACTCACACCCCAAATTTTGAATTTTGACTTTTTTCCCGGAGGAGAACAGCATGGAGCTATCACTAGGCAGAGCAGTGGCGATGAACACTATTCCCAAGTCCCAGTGGACTACCACGGGCAGCAACAGCGGTTCTGCAGCATGCTACATGGCCAATGCACAATGCTGGAGAGCTACGTGGGTTTTCAATGTAATGCAGGCTTATCCCACTGTGCACTCGGGATCACCTGTCTGTTCCTTCTTAATGAAACAAGAGTTCACTGACACAAGACACTTCATCCTTTAGTTCTCTTTACTTGGAGCTGGTAGCCAACATTGAATTAACATGTCAATTAACACTTGATGTATTAATTAACAATTAATACAGCAAGCTGCTGTTGTACTGAAGGCAAAACTTGCAGTGGGTAAATTCTGTAGTCTGTAAGGGTACAATTTTAAGCATATTTTGATCTGACACAATGAACATTGTTTTCCATGAGCAGTGGAGGATGGATTGTTTCTCATAGACTCTGGGTGTAACTTTAACAGTTAAATATAAGTTCCATACAAGAGTTTTGGGAAGTGAACCAGTTCTCCTGAAGACTTATTAAAGTATTTAAGAAGAAAAAAAGGTCCACACTGAAAGCTCATTCTGAAAAAGCAAAACTAAATAAATCAGATTGCATTAAATTAAAAAGCTCATGGAGTGCTAAAGAGAAGAGTTAACGCGGTGAAGAGACAACATCTTGACTAGGAAAATATTTGCACATTGCATTTCCAAGACAGAGTTAATATTCAACATTTATAAGGAACTCTTACAAGAGAAAAGCAGAAAGAAAATTAATTAAAAGATAGGAAAAGGACCTGAGCAGACAGCTCTACAAAGACGATATAAAAGCGGTCAGCATCATCAACATCATACTGATCAGTAAAATGAAGATTCGAACTGCTCTGAGACACTGCTGTACACTTGTTAGGAAGGCTAGTGTCAACTGTTGGTAAAGATGGGAGGCAAAGGAAGGCCTGATGTACAGTGGGTGGGGACGCTCATTGGTACAGTCACCATGGAAACCAGCAGAGGAGTCCTAAAGAAGTCAAACAATGGGAATGACATGGCCCAGCGACGCCTCCTCTAAAGTGTGTAGAGAGATCATCCTGTGGGGAGAGCTGCATCCCAGTGTTCACCACAGCAGTGCTCATACTAGCCAAGACACAGGAACAGTTAAAGTGTCTACGGACAGCTATAAAAATTCGGTGACATATATAAATACTATTCAGCCTTTAAAGAGGAGATTATATCATTTACTATGGCATGGATGGACCTGGATGACTTTATGCTAAATAAAGCATACCAAAGCAGAAAGACAACATCACAAGTTCTCCCTTATATGTGGAATCTGAGGTGTGAAGGCCACATGCATACATAGATGATAGCATAGGACTAGACGTGGGGTGAGGAACAGGGTGGGAGGAACTGGGAAAACACAGGTCAGAGGAAACAGTGGAGCCGGAGAAGGATGAACAAGCATCAAGGGCTAATGCACACCATGAGAACTGCTACTAACAAATCATATTATACATGAGGATTGTACATAACAAACCATATTCCAGATTTTGTTGAATAAGTAGATTTGAGCTGCTACCATCTAGCAAGCAAAAATAACAATGCGAGATGATAAATATAGCAAATTTGTTTCATTGAAGCACCATATTAACATGTACATATATCATATAACATCATATTGCAAATCTCGAAGGTAAATAATGAAATTTATTTCAAAAGAAGAGACAGGTACCTTTAAAAGAAACATTTTTTTTTCAGGACAGACATGATGGTGCATGTCTATAATCACAGAACTCTGGTGGTAGAGGCAAGAAGATCTGGGGCTCAAGATCACCCTCAGCTACGTAGACAGTTAGAATTTGACCTGTTCTATGTTGGGCTGTGTCTCAACAAACAAACAAAAGCCATCCAAAACCTGACGACAACAAAAAACTTTAGCGACATCTCATAAATACTGGATTTCAAAGAAAAAGTTACAGTTATGTATTTTTTTAAAATTGTTGGTGCAGAAAAGAGAACACACCAGTCAGATTCAAAGCTCAAGGAGAATTTTAAGTTATATATCTTAGAAAAACTATTCCACATGCTGATTTAACCAGATCCTCTGAAGGAGGAAGCCAAGTGCAAATTGCTCTATTTAATTATCTCAAGAAGGAAAATTTCAGTCTGGTAACTGTACTGCATGTTATGTAAGAGACCATGAGTATCAGAGAGAGAAAGGGGTGAAGGAGGTTGCAATTAAAATAAACCTTCCCAGAGCCCTGGCTCACATCAGAGGCATGGCCAGAATAAGCAAGGCTACTGACTTTTGCCAGGGTCATGTTTGGAGGTTGTTTTTATCATAGCCTTTGCTTGAAAGAACCATACTTTCAGCACATAAGGGCTCCCAACGTGCACGGATCTCCATGTGCTTCCCATTAGGGGCAGAAGAAGAAATTTTGTGGTGGCTTCTAAAAATTGGGTAGGGATTTTCAGATCTTCTTCCAACTTGGCAGAAAGGTTATGTGCCAACCTAGACATCGGGATGGCCTGGGTCATTCATTCCAAAGAATGGGGACATGGTCACACAGAGAACAGTGATTCTCTAGATTGATGGTCCACTCTCATCTTCCTGCATCCAGCTGACCTTAGACTGACTAACTACCTTATTCAACATAGCAGCATACTGGCCATGAGAGCTCCTGCTGGCTGATCCACTGTGGTTTTGAAGTACCCTGAAAGGGCCTATCAATTCTCTTGTTCATTCACTCCTTACCAAGATAGACTCTTTGATTTAACCCAGTTCAGTGAGTCCTCTTCTGGACCTTTGATCTGCAACCAGGGGATTATGGTAGCACCAAGCACCAAGTCAAATATAACATCATTGTTCGTTACTCATCTAATACGCCTCCTATTTTCTCACTAAACACTAAATACTCACATCCTCAGCCACCATGACTTATATAGATATGTGCCTCATTGCTCTCTGGTTTAAGTCTTTGATTTCCTGTCAAAATGAGGCAGGATCATCCGGAGCAAATACCTGGAAGCGTACTGGAAGACCGGACACCGTGGAAGGCACAACGGAAAGATAGATTTCAGCATGTCCTATAACTGCTTGCAACCCTCTCTCCCTTTTCCACACCATGTCAAAAATAAGCCCTGTTTGCTGAAGCCAGGGCTGTTTGCATCTTCTGCAACTTGTATCCAAATCTGCTGAGGGAGGCTCAGTAGAGGACACTCAGAGAAAAGCCAGGGTTGTCCACTACCAGAGTAAAGGAATAAGGGTATGGGAGAGGCAGAAGGTATTCACATTTTCTTGTTTCTTAAATGCCCCATTATTACCTACTTCTCATGTAATATTGGGTAAGCTTTAAAAAAATGAAATTCAAAATTTCCATTTCAAGACATCAGTGCTGACACAGGACACACCAACATTATAACTTCATTCTTTTGATTCATGAATGTACTAGTAATACTACAATTTTTACTATCTATCCTCCCTTGGTTAGATTTTCAGTAAAGTTTTTAAGTTCAGAGAATATTAAGCCAGGTAGTGGTGGCAATGCCTTTAGTCTCAGTACTCAAATGACAAGACAGGCAGATCTCTGCGAATTTGAGGCCAGCCTGGTCTACAGAGCAAGTTCCAGGACAGACAAGGCTACACAGATGAACCCTGTCTCAAAAAACAAATAAAACAAACAAACAAGAAAAAGAATGTCCAGTTGAGAAAAAAATCGTCTTGATTTACAATACTTTGCAGGGCCCGATAGCACAGGCCTATAATCCCAGCTACTCAGGAAGATAAAATGGGAGTATTGAAACTTTAAGCTAAGTTTAGCCAGGCATGATGGCACATGCACTCAGAAGGTAGTGGCAGGTGAATCTCTGAATTTGAGGCCAGCTTCGTCTACGGAGTGAGTTCCAGGACAGCCAAGGGCTACATAGAAAAACCTTATCTCAAAAACAAACAAACAAACAAAAAGTTAAAGACCAGTCTAGGCAAATTACAAATTCCTGTTTCAAACGAAAAAGAGAAAGAGGGCTAGATATATAGCACAGGGATAAAGTGCTTAGCAGCATGCTCAAAGCCCTACACTCAATTCCACTCCTACAAAACAAATTAATGAGAGAAAATACAGTTTGTTATACGAAGATCTGCATTACATGATGAAAGCTCTACCCTTGAATCCTAGCTGTAGGCTACTTGCCTCTGGTTACTCAGGTGGAAGATTTAAACAAGACTTTCAAGTGGCTTTTATAATTATCCTTTGCAAATTGCGTTTTATATAAAACTTTCCATAATCATTTTCCAAGTGCTAACATGCAGGTTCCTATAGGCAAAGCCCTTATTTCTGTTGAAAATGGAGAAGCAAAAACTCTCCAAAGTGGTAACATCTTCCTGATGGATAGGTTATGGATGCTTGTGTCTGGAGAACAGCCAGGCTCCAGGCTCCTGCAAACATGCAATTACACTGGGCCCATTACATCAAAGCCATCCCCTGCGCTGGCTCCAGTTTTAGACTGGGTACATTGTTTCATCTCTTCCATCACCAGAATGCAAATAGGTCAGAAGAATTGGGTGCAAAAGGCAGTGCATTCATCTTCCTTTAACAGTCTCATTTAGAAACACTCCCACTGGACAGTATGGAAAGGGAAGATTCATCATGATTGACAACAGCCAGCACAGATCGAGTTGTTTCTGAGCACTGTGTGCACACCATCTCTGTTGGTCTGCACCAGAATATGAGTAGGATATTACATCCTGATGAGAGAACGTCAAACATTTAGTGATTTCTAGGATCATCCAGGGGCCAGACTCTGGGAACATAGTCACAAAAACCCTACACTTCAGGTCCCCTAGTGGAGCCCAGTCTCAACATGTCATAGGTATTGAAGCCTCCAAAGTCTGATGGAGTAAGTACCATTGTAACGGAGTAAGAGTTAATCAAAGGGAACTTAGGTGTATGTGGGAGGCCCTGGCCTGGATAAGGATGGGGGACAAGGCCAAAGGAAAAGATGTTAACCCCAGCTATTAAAAGTTATAAAGGCACGAGCTCAGGAGATGACTCAGCTGATATTTTGCTTGCTGGGCAAGCATAAGGAAGTTGGGATCCCCAGTGTCCAGGTGCTTTCAGGCAGATGTTTGTAATCCTAGCACTGGAGATGGGGTCAGAGACAGGCAGATCCCTGGTCAATGGTGAATTGATGACCTCCAGGCTCTATGAGAAACCATATCTGAAAACAGAAAACAACGTAGAACATGATCCAGAAAGACATCCACTAAACATCAGCCTCTGACTTCCACACACACCCACATGAACACACACATACACTATAAACATCACACATGCACCAAAAGAGCTGTCAGACAAAGAGAAACTGGTACTGCGTGCATAGTAAAAATCTTCATAGGCAGAGGGGAAGATACTACTGGACACCATGGTGTCAGGTAGAGCCTCTGAAGGGCTGAAAAGGCTCTATTGTCTAGAGCTAAGAGAAGGAATGGGAGATAAGGCTGGTGAGACCAGTCTTGGGCTGTATCTTAAAGACAATGCAATGTCATCCAAGTTGATGGTGGCTGTGAATATGTGTGTGGTGGGGGGGGGGAAGAAAACCCAGACGCTGAGAAATTAAGGAACTTTACATAAAGACACTTAAGAGTTATGAAAACTGAAACTCAGGGGCTTGATTCCTTCTTACTGTTTTCCTCTTAATCCACACACATCCATCATCTTCTAGTCTGAGCAGCTTCATGCTCCCAGGCCCCTTCTCACTATCATATGCATTGAAGGACCATCCCAAAGCAAGTGTGCCTGTACCCCCACTAGAGATGGGGTTTCCAAGGATCCTGCTCCTTTATAGTGGTTATTATAGGACTTGGAATTTGTACCTTCCCGTGTGTGTGTGTCTGTCTGTCTGTCTGTGTTTGTGTGTGTGTCTGTCTGTGTCTCTGTGTATACAGCTATACACATGTTTATGTGGGCCAGAAATTGATGTTGAGCATTTTTCTATATAGCTTTATTCTTTGCTTCCCTCCCTCCCTCCTTCCTTCCTTCCTTCCTTTCTTTCTTTCCTTCCTTCTTTCTTTTTTTTTCATATGTCACTGAACATCAAGCTAACCCATTCAGCAAGACTAGCTAGCTGGGAAGCTCCAGGAATCTCTCCGCTTTCACCTCCTCGGTGCCAGGACTATAAAGTTACGTCACCATAGCTTTTTCTGTGAGTGTTGGGTATCCAAACTCAGGTCCTCATAGGTACATGGCAAGCATGTCAATGACTGAGCTATCTCTCCATCTGAGGAAATCCACGTTTCTCACCCATTTCCAAATGTCCCAGGACTCATTTTACATTTCATCTAAAGCAATATTATATAAAAGTGACATTTCTTTGCAAGTGGGATTTGTAAGGGAAGCTGTTGGCTAATAAATCCCTATTGCCTGGTTGAATGCTGACAGTGTTTACCCAATGTCAGAATCTGGGTACGGGTGAGTAGGTTCTGAGGAATAAGACACTAGTCCAAAGTCGCCCAAGAACAAAGTTCTAGGCTGAAGGGCAAGAATCCGTTCCCTTAAATGCAAATTGTGAAGGCTCCCCAATTGACTGGGTTTCCACTCTCAAAAAAAAAATTAGAAAACAGGTTGAGAAAGGGAAGGAACTTAAAAGAAACAAACTTAACATGGAGAAAACTCTTCTCTTGGGGTGACATGAGACTGTACCATCAGTTTCCATGGTTTAAACATTCTTCTGGAATTTTATCAATGTACATAGATACAGCTTTCACAAAGACAGTTTCATCCAGGCGTACACATTTTGACCACAGTCATCCCGTGTCCTCCTGTTTGCAGTCACTACCTCACTAGTCCCCTGCCTCGGTCTCAATTTTATTTCCATGTCACATGTGCATGCAATCCTATGTGTTTACATAAAATCTAGAGTGTGTATGAGAGATAATGTGGGATTTGTCTTTCTGAACGTGGCCTATTTCACCTCATAGGGTCTCCAGTTCCATCCATTTTCCTGCTGATAGCAAATATATTCTTCCCAGCTGAGTTGTACACATATGCCGCACATTTCCATCTGGGCTACCTCTAACGTGCCCACTCTTAACAGGGCCACGGGAAGCATAGCTGTGTGGCTATCTCTAACATTCTGACCTAGATTTCCTTGGGTGTATTCCCGGGAGTGGTTACCCACCTCACTATTAAAAAAGCCCCATGAAAGTCAATGTGTCCGAGAAAGAAAATCCATTTTTTAGTTCCAACTCAACCTCATTTCTCTCCTCTACTTTTTTTCATTGTGTTTTCTACATCTGGTTAGAGCTTTTATTAAGATATCAAATTTTACTCAGATTTTTTTAAAAAAAGTAAGAAACAAACTCTAACAGGGGATCCAATGTGACTTTAGAGCCTTCAAGATGTTTTAATGAGGCAGCTCTTGGCTCTTGTCCTCTAAAACTCACTGCATTTTTGTATTGTGGGTGTTTGTTGTGAGGGGTCAGGCCTTGGTGCATGTGTGGGAGTCGGAGAGCAATGTTCAGACGTTGGTTCTTTTCTTTCACCATGCAGGGCTGAGCATCAAATTCTGCTCCTCAGAATTGTCAGCCAATGCCTTTGCTTGCTGAGCCATCTTGCCATCTGGATCTTGTCCTCTCAATGCTCAGGAAAGAGTCACTCCCAACAGAACAAGAGGCATCCTGCGATCTGCCATGGGGAACACAACAACTTTCCTTTAGAACTAGAAAGCAGTGCTTTAAAAAGCACTGCAAGAGTTAGGCAATGGTGGTGCACACCTTTGTTCCCAGCACTTGGGAGGCAGACATAGGTGGATCTCTGAGTTCGAGCATACCCTGGTCTACAGAGTGAGTTCCAGAGGGCCAGGCTACATCAAAAAACCAAACCAAAACCAGAACCAAAAACCAAACAAACAAACAAAAGTACTGAAATATGCTCTGAGCTTTTCGTTTGCTTCCAAAGCTATCAAACTACCGTTTCTTTCTTTCTTTTCTTTCTTTGTTTTTTTTTAGAAGGGCTGTTTTATTATTTTTTCCATGATATTTATTGAGCTCTACATTTTTCTCTTCTCCCCTCCCTGCCTCTCCCCTCCCTCCTTCAACCCTCCCCCAAAGTCCCTGTGCTCCCAATTTACTTAGGAGATCTTGTCTTTTTATACTTTCTACTTCCCACGTAGATTAGATCTATGTAAGTCTCTCTGAGTGTCCATATTGTTGTCTAGGTTCTCTGGGATTGTGGTTTGTAGGCTGGTTTTCTTTACTTTATGTTTAAAAACCACCTATGAGTGAGTACATGTGATAATTGTCTTTCTGTGTCTGGGTTACCTCACTCAAAATAATGCTTTCTATTCCATCCATTTTCCTGCAAAATTCAAGCTGTCGTTATTTTTTTCTGCTATGTAGTACTCCATTGTGTAAATGTACCACATTTTTTTTATCCATTCTTCAATCAAGGGGCATTTAAGTTGTTTCCAGTTTCTGGCTATGACAAACAAAGCTGCTATGAACATAGTTGAGCACATGTCCTTGCAGCACGATTGAGCATCCTTTGGATATATACTCAAAAGTGGGTCTTGAGGAAAGTTGTTTCCTAATTTTCTGAGAAATCGCCACACTGATATCCAAAGGGGTTGTACCAGCTTGCATTCCCACCAGCAATGCAGAAGTGTTTCCTTTTCCCTACAACCTCTCCAGCATCAGTGTTTTTGATCTTGGCCATTCTTACAGGTGTTAAGATGGAATCTCAGAGTTGTTTTGATTTGCATTTCTCTGATGACTAAGGATGTTGAACATTTCCTTAAGTGTCTTTCAGCCATTTTAGATTCCTCTGTTGAGAGTTCTCTGTTTAGATCTGTACTCCATTTTTTTTTATTGGATTACGTGATCTTTTGGTGTCCAATTCCTTGAGTTCTTTGTATATTCTGTCTGATGTGGGGTTAGTGAAGATCTTTTCCCATTCTGTAGGCTGTCATTTTGTCTTGTTGACCGTATCCTTTGCTTTACAAAAGCTTTTCAGTTTCAGGAGGTCCCATTTATTAATTGTTTCTCTCAGTGTCTGTGCTGCTGGGGTTCTATTTAGGAAGTGGTTCCCTGTGCCAATGCGTTCAAGTGTACTTCCCACTTTCTCTTCTATAAGGTTCAGTGTGGCTGGCTTTATATTGAGGTCTTTGATCCATTTGGATTTGAGTTTTGTACATGGTGATA